>CAJVPL010000317.1:0-30454 GCA_910591945.1 Ambispora gerdemannii
CAAACTAATAGTCATGGAAATAAAAATGCTAGAAAGTTAATTTTCGTGTTCGGTTACATGTGTGAGCCACTGTATATCTCGACGTCCAGAGATTCGATTTGAGCAAAAATACTACCATTCGATTTGTCTAATCTAGAAAAATCAAATGATAGTATTTTTGCTCAAATCAGATCTCAGGACGTCGAGATATTATGTCCTAAAGTGACCGATTATTGTGTTTGGGGCATGAAAGTTTATGAACATACAATACCCGATATAGAAGCTTTATCAATCTATAAAAGGTATCATGATCAGCATTTGTAATGTTCTTTATGCTCAGAACACACATGATCTATGGAAAGTTATGGGGGTTCCGTTACTACTGCATATCCACAAATTTTCGTTTAATTTCAATTAATATTGAACGGGAAACAATGATTTTTAGACTGACCCGAAATGTGCGTTCCGAGTCGGGTCACGGATTGGACCCGACCCGGTTGGAGCACTAAAAGATACGCGTAATAAATTATTTTTTATTTGGATGAACTTAGCGCAACTTATCAGTATTAGTTTATTAAATATTGATTATCGTTATCGTCAAACAAACTATCGAACCACTGGTTCTTTATATTAATGTGATCAGAGTTACTAATGAAAACTCGCTAATATTGTAATTTGGACATTCTGCAATATTCGTGAGCTCCAGACGCCGAGTTGTGAGGTTGGAAGTCAGATTTTCTTGACATATTTTACTAATCATAAGGCGAGAATATTACATAATTGTCTATTGTGAAACATCGGGACCTTGAACTGTCGGGATTTTGTCGGGATGTGGTAGACCCAAATAATCATAATCGAAAGTTATCTAATAAAATTATTATTTTTTATTAGTGTGAAGTATAAATAAGAACGTTCATATAACATCCAGCTGTAATGCCACATGGCCACGATGAGCTTTCAATTATTTATCATTAGATAGATCGCCCAGCTATGGTTTATAGGGCAGATGCAACATCTAAGAGAGTCCCAACTATGTTTTACAAGGAAACATATGAGAGGATCGATTGGTTCAGAGATCACCCTATGTGCCAGAACCGGATCGGAGATCACGGGATCTGTAAGTTTTTTTGCCACTATTAGTCTACTAGTTAATGTCATGATGTTAATGTCGTAACTATGTAAATGATGTTATGTCATAATTATGTTAATGTCATGATATAAATGTTATGATATAAATGTTGTTAATGCCGTAATGATGTTAGGGGAAATATGATGATACAATGATGCGATGTTTGCGGCGAAAATATGTATACTATTTTTCTTAACGAACACTAGATTTCAAAGAGCATAAAACGACCAGCAAACGTCCTATTGAATGTGTGTCGGAAGAATCAAATAAAAGGGGAAAACTTCCATTTTTATTGAAGTAAGAGAAAATAATATTATTAAAAGATAAAAGGTGGGATCTGGAGAAAATATACGTAAATGCAAAGTTGGGATTGTTATCGTTATCGTTATATGGATAAAAAAATATAATTTTTAATTTGGTAGCATCAAAAAAAATAGCATTTGAACAAATCAGTGTCTTTAGAAAGTAATGAAAACAATGATAGAAGAGCGAATTATAATTCACTAATATATTCATCCTTTCCTAATCTGAAAACGTTATCTGAAATCAATCATTTTCCCTTCATCCAAAAATAAGAGAAGTGAAAGCATATGCTACAATTTAAAACGACCATTTTTTAAATACGATCTCCTTATTTAAGCTTCCTCAAATAATAATTATAGATTTCGATACAGTTTTATATCGATGCTATTATTATTTATCGTTATGCTAGATCAACGTTAATTAATAAGTCCTAAATTCGTATAACTAGAGCCAACATAAGGTACTTGTACAAACGGACCTGCTGTTAAAAATTATGATAATATCAAATTTCTAATTGGTTCGCTATAAGTTACACTAAAAAATTTGAAACTAGCACGGTAGCGATTTGGCTGTTATTTAATAAATCCATATTTTTTTTTAATTATTTGCTAGAAGAGACACTAGTATTAACTTTAGGATAATAAATTTATTGATTTCCAAAAATGATAAATCCATTTGTTGCTGTTCACCAAAATCTCCATCTGCCAGTACTTTATCAACTGTGCGGCGGTAAATTAGGATATGGTGCCTAAATCTAAAGTCATCAAACGTTTGTATCTTATAAAATGTATAAACTTCTTTACTAAGAAGTAAATACAAAATTTTATCCGTGAATATGATAGAATAGGCCTTTTCTGGGCATATTCGCGGATTAAATTTTGTATTTACTTCTTAGTAAAGAAGTTTATACATTTTATAAAATACAAACGTTTGATGACTTTAAATTTAGGCACCATAGATGTTTGAATTACATAATTAAATACGTGTAATTTTAAGTTAAAAAAATCGGAGCACAAAACATAAATCGAAACCATGCCAGAATAGAAACATTTGTCTTTGATCATTATTTAAAAAATATATGAATAGAAAGAGAAAAGTTATAGGATAATATTCGTCTAAAAAATATTAAACTTTAATAACAGCTGCAACTCGTCGCGGCATACTGGAAATTAAACTGCGTACAATATCCAAAGGCACTTTTTGCCATTCTTCCTTCAATGCATCAATTAAATCCTTTTTCTAAGTTGGCAATCTAAATGATCCCATATATGCTCAAGTGGGTTTAAATTGGGACTCTGGGCAGTCCACCAACGACTATGAAGCGAAGTATGACAGGAAGCACCATCCTGTTGAAAAGTTATATAAGCCAAGAATTAGCCACAGCCCACGAGCAAGCAAAAGGTTTCGAAAAAACTATTGAGACCCAAAACAGCAAATTAGCAGCAATTAAGAAAAAAAGACTGAGAGAAAAGAGAGAATGATTATTCACCCAAGGAACCAAATATTTGGAAAGTATATTAATATAACCATCAGAATCGAGATTGTTATCAACTTCTGCCAAAGGTCCAACACCATCCCATCCAATAATCCCCAAAACATTACCGACAATCCACAAAATTTCACTGTTAGAACCAAACAATTTTTTCACCATACTCTTGTACGCCCATCTGAATGGAAAAGGGAAAATCGTGACTCATCTGACCACACAATTTGTTGACATTCATCATTCCAGTTTTTTTTCTTTGCACCATAGTAGTAAGATTCAAATAATAATAATTACGAGTGGTATTAAAGTGAATTGAGTTGTTGTTAATGTATGCATTTGGTTGATTGGTAGTCTTAATGAGCGATGCTTTGCGATCTTTTTTTACAATACGTTTTAAACTTCGTTGATTACGTTCTGATAAAATTATTGGTCGTCCAGTACGTTTTACAGGATGTAGAGAACCTGTTTCCTTAAATCGATTAATTGTATCACGTACTGTTTGCTTTGGAATAGTGAGGGTAGAGGCAATAGCTGAAACATTGCTCTCCATATGATACGCACCAATTGTTTGTTCACAAAGTGCTGAGGATAATTCTTTTCATGGTAAGGAATTATGAATAAAAAGAAGAGTGTTATTATATAAAATACACAATGTAAAATGGAAACAGATGCCTAAACTTAAAATCAATTTTTAACTTATTTAACATTACAATAGAATTTTTCGGGATAATCCCAAACCGGGGCACAGATTCGCGTTTGGAAATATACATACATGTAAACTACATACATGTAAACTACATACATGTAAACTACATACATGTAAACTACATACGTAAAAGAAAAAATTATGATTAATTATTTGCAGCGCAAAAACTTATATAAAATCGATGTGTTCTGAATAAGTTTTTATTAGTTTCTACTTCGTTTTTATATGCTTCTAAACTCCTTTTTGTCCGTAAAAAATGTTGTCTAGAGGATTCGCTGACTTTACTTGCACAACTTCCTCGTTTTATTGATATCGCTATCGCCATAGCAGGATTGTCAATTTTTGCTTCCATGGACGTATATGACAACTGAAAGCCATTAAAAAGTTCAATTTGATATTAATTTTGCTTCCAATGGCCTTCCAACGACCTTCCAAGGATCAACCGAATATAGCAATACGTAGTTAACAATAAATGTATTGACTGGTGCTCTAAACCATGATTTTCGGAATACCAGCGACAACAAATTATGAAAACCATATTTTTTTTATCTTGTTTGGCCGAACCACTTTTATAAAGACATCTATTAAAGATACAGATTATCTGTACGATCTTTTCATTTAATAGATTATGTAAGATGCCTGGTCAACCTTAATTTATTAGAAGCAGCCACAACATTACGTGTTGTTTCATTATCAGGTCCATTTTATATTGGATCAAATAGCAGTATATGAGAGCGAAAGTTGACCTTGTATTTTATTAACCAATTAATTATTAATTTAAACCATTAAACTTACTGAAAGAACCAAATAAAAAGTCCAAAGAATAATGCAGTTTCAAATTTTGCATCGATTTGTTCATTTTCATTGCAAAGAAAATCCTTATATGCGATAACCAGAATGTAAAGTACAAATATTTGAATGAGCATATAAAAGAAGCTTATTTGTTCAAACACATGGAAGCATATTGATTTTTCTTTTACCAATCAATGTGCTTCCATGTGTTTGAAGATGCGTAGACTTATTTTATCATACAATATTGGTTACATAATATTTTTCATATAGAAAAAATCGAATAAATAATTTTCTAAAGTTGATAGTGTTCTCGAACTCTGCAAAAAAATTTTGAATGACTTCAATAAAAAAACATTTGATTTACAACATTGAACAAAAAGCTCTATGACTTACGATTTGATGCGATTTAAAAGTTTTTGCATTTGTTCCGCGTTATTTTTTGATTCGGCAAGACATCCGTTAATTTTTGTTAAAATCTGTAGAACCAATAAAAAATCAATATTATTATTGCGATAAAAGTGTGACCAAACTTAGTTTACTTACCGAATTGATGGATTTTAGACTTTTCGTTATTCGATTCTCAATTTCGAAAATTTCTCTAACGTGTGGCGTATGAACTTCGACAGAATTAGTCGCATTCTTATACATTTGATGATTTTTAATCTCATCACCTTCCTTCACGGTTTCTTTTTTAATCTTACGCTTTTGCGATTGCCGATGAAGTTCGCGTTCCTTGATTTTTCTCGTCCAAGTATGCCAATAAGTAAAAATTCCAATCTCCCGTTTAAAAACAACAACTTCGGGTGCTTTTTTGACCGGTTTGAGGACATTTTCAAGCGAAGTTCTTGCCCATTCGCTGTTTTCATCTTCGTGAATCGATTGTTTAGACACAAAATGTGCGAGATCATAGGAAATACCGAGATAGTTAGAGTACGGCAATTCGAATCTGACTTGTTCTTCAATAGAGTGAATGATGGCAGTTTCGAAAAATTCAGCAAAGCCAGAGTCACGTTTATTATGACTTTTGGAAGAAGGGGTGGAAGTGTTTTGCTGCAACGACATCGTTTGCGAAGACATTTGTAGCTAATAATTGAGAGATAGTGATTTGTGTGTTTACGAGATAATGAGATGTATATAAGCGAAATTTGAAAGAAAGTTTATTTGCAATATTCGGGATAGTTAACTTTCTCGCCACTTATATAGGTATTCAGCAAAATATCTCGTCTTTGTTTAAAACTTTACTCGCTGAGATTCACGATGCATTCAAACCAAACCTCAGTTCCAATCTAATCAAATGCAGTCTATTGCATAACTTTGCAGCAGCTTTATAAAATAAGACTTATTTGTGAAATATGCAACATCAAGGAGGTTGAATTTCTTTAATCGATTTTTCGTCAATTTAACTATTAAATGTTATTAATTTTATTCTATGTCGATGTTACTTTGATAATTATTTGATTGATTTCAATAGCCTTTGTCTGATCTAGACATTTATTTTTTAAAGAAAATCCCCTAAATGTGGTGACTTTTTAGAAATTGCGACGCTCGCAAAGACATTTCTGTTCTTAGAGTATTCACCGTTTTATTTCTAAAAATAGCATTTACGCAAGTTTCTAAAGAAATTATTTTCTGCTAATCTAATACATACGAGCTTTCCGGGCTAGAGTGTTAAGTTTATGCTCTTTTTATTAAATTTACAAGAAATAAGTGAGTATATTTTATCCATCATGGGCAAGCAAAAGATGCTACAAACAACTCCATCTATCACAAAAAGAAATATTTCAGAAACAATAAATCTTTACTCATTTATAAGTTGTGATTTTGATAGTTTGCAAAAAAAGTGTAGTCATGCAAATTGTAGTTAGTGTGGATCAATCAATATCGATATGTTCACATTTTGGTTAAAACGAACCTTTTATCGTGAATTTATCTAATATTGGATATACTGTATTGATTGACCACACTCACGCTAACTGCAATTTGCGTAACTACACCTTTTTGCAAACTACGATAAGAGCTTCCTGGTATAATCTGAAAACTATGACTATGACTATCGCTCTAACGCTGAAGTTAAATTGTAGAAAGAAGATTGTGGCCAAAAAAAAGTGTCACTTGATGTTTTTTGTGGCATTAGTGGAGAAATGGAGAACCTTCCCAATGAGGTAATCTTTAACAGTATCAGTAGTATACGAAATCACGTTCAAGTCTGTCCGATACTAATGCTTTATATGTGCATGTTATAGATTTTGTAAATTATTTTATTGGAAATTTGTTCACCATTACTTTCCATGTGGACTGTATTAACGAATATTGAAAAGTATTACATTGAATATTCGTTATACGTAGTCGAATGGTTACAGTGATTGCTATAAACATATCGAGTAGGCGAAACCAATGTAATAAACATGAAAATGATCATTTTGCAGATATTATTGCATATACTCTAAATATAAAATAAATAAATTTTGATAGAGTAATAAATATGTAAAGTTAATAATCAATAACGATGGAAACCATTTCTCGTTGTGCAACTTTTAACGCAAAATCATTATCTCTAAAGCTTTTAAACTTTAAATTAAATAAAGAAAAAGTATTTACCATTCTTCTAACAAGAGTAACGTTCGTCTTTTGATATTAACTTAGTGCTTCATCATGAATTTTCTTGTAAGGCACTTGCAATATCTGCATCCTCTTTAATTTCACCCAAAGCAGCAATTTCAAATGGTATACTAACACTAAAATTGAAACCTGTTTTACAATCCCAAAGATAAAATCGTAATAAATTAATATAACAAGCAATTTACCTTCGTTTAGACCGTTCAAATTAATGTAATATGAATAGAATGTACCTGTACTGGAAATTCGACTACAGTTAATTGCATTTTGGTGTGAGCGAATTGTTCGACTATTGTAAATTGCATTTGAATGAATTGTTTGTTGTTTGTTTTTTTGATGTTTCATTTCATTAAATTTCTGCCTTTCTAATTTAAGGTACTCTTTAATTTCTTCGTGTGATTTTGTATAGCTATAGTAGTGAAAATGCAAAGTATTCAGTTCCCATTCAAGGTCTGGATCGTACGTGTAAATAGAATTGATAAAGTGGTAAAGTTCCTCTGCAGTTGGTCTGTTTTCTGGAAGAGGATCCCAACACTTTTCAATAATAAATTTGCACCATTCAGGGACATTTGGTATCATAGGTCGTACGCCATTACAGATGTTTAATACGAGATTCAGATCATAACTCCGCCCACCGAATGGTCGTTCACCTGTTACAACCTCGTACATAACCATCCCAAAGCTATAAATATCCGCAGCTTTAGTGTATGGCATTTCGTCGAGTACCTCTGGGCTTACATACGGAAGAACTCCACAAACTGTTTTAGTGTCTTTAATATTTGCTGTGCTGGTAAGTCCAAAATCGGCTACACTGGGAACACGATGTACCAATATATTCCCAGGGTGAAAGTCGCGATGTACAAATCCTTTTTGGTGAATTTTACGCAACCCATATAGAATATCAACTAAATGTTTTAATGTTTCTTCCAAATTCAATTTTTCGTAGTTGGAATTAATAAGATCACCATCTTTTGCATATACCATGACTACCGAGTATTTATTTGTAATAAGGTTTTTAGTTATTCCGTAATATTTAACACCACCCCAAGCACACTTTAGAGCAGTCTGAATCTATTTTTAGAAAATTTAATTTATTAGAAAACCAAAAACATCTTGCTTACACGAAATTGTTTTGTTTTTACCTCTTTTATAAACTCTAATGTAATTTGTTTTGAATCATTTAATGTTTTCAACACAACTTCGCACTCTCCATATCGTTTAAATTTATTTGCTTCATGAAATGGTCCGTCCAACCAGGTTGCTTTATAAATAACCCCAAAACCTCCTTTTGCTAGAAATTCAACATTGGTAAATCTTTCAAATGGGATCCATTCGAAGGATGAACCAAATTTTGCGCATTCTTTTACTAGATCGTCGATATCTTTATTTTCGCTAGACCATCCAGCTTCATAAATTTCAGGGTGATATATAACAGATTTATAGTAGTATTTATTTTCTTGACAATGAGTGCATTTACTACAATCATGAATTGATTTCTCTTCATTCTTATTGATTTTATCTAAATATGTTTTGAACCAAAGAAAAAATAATAATGAATTAAAATAAAGAGGTTAATAAGGAGGAATATCAAATAGTGATTTTACCTTCATTTACATGTACTTCGTTTGAGACATACCGATACAAACTGCTTGTTGATTCGACATCGACATCTATATTTAATTAGTAGTCACACGCGTATAGTTTAATACCGATACTGTATTTTTTTGAAAAAAATAAATAAATATTTACCTTCGTTTGGAACATACAAACTGACACTTGTAGTGCCTAAATAAATTAATTTTAATTAATATGAAACGTCAATGTGACTTATATTTAGAAATAAAAATACCTGTGTTAGTTGGAATGGATATTGATTTTGAAGTAAACATTCGACTGGTGTAAACTGCGTTTGAGTGGATTTGTTTTTCGTTCGTATTTGTAGGAATGCTCTTTTTTAATTCCATCTTTTCATCAAGTTCATCTAATCTCTGCCTTTCTAGTTTCAGACACTCAATAATTTCTTCATGTGTTTTAGGATATTCTAAAGAGCTATAGTACTGAAAGTGCAAAATATTCGGTTTCCATTCTTCAACATACGATTCGATATCGAGGATAGAGCTGATAAAGTTGTAAAGTTCCTCAGTTGTTGGTCTGTGTTCTGGAATAGGATCCCAACATTTTTCAATAATGAATTTGCACCATCCGGGAAAATTATTTGGTATCGTAGGTCGTACTCCTTTATATATGTCTAACACAAGGTGTATATCATGATTCCGCTCACCGAATGGTCGTTCACCTGTGACAATCTCGTACGTAATCGTCCCAAAACTATAAATATCTGCTGCTTTAGGGTATGGCTTTCCATTTAGTACCTCTGGACTCATATAAGGAAGTACTCCGTAAATTTCTTGATCAGATTTTTTTCTATTTGCTGAACAGCTAATTCCAAAATCAGCAATAAAAGCAGATTTAAGCTGTATTAATATATTTCCGGGGTGAAAGTCACGATGCACAAATCCCTCTTGGTGAATTTTACGCAATCGATAGAGAATATCAACTAAAAGCCTTAATTTCACTACCCAATTCAATTCTTCGTATCTGGAATTCATATATTTGCGTAAATTTCCATCCATTGCACAATCCATAATTATCGAGTATTCATTTGTAGCTGAGTTTCTAGTTATTCCATAATAATAGGAACTATAAAATATACTGCACTTTAAAGCATTCTGAGTCTATTTTTAAAAACTTTTTTCTATTAGAAAACAAAAAAACGCCATGTTTACACTTTGACAATAGTTTGTTCTTACCTCGTTTATAAATTCTGATGTAATTTGCTTTGAATTGTGTAATGATTTCAACACGACTTCGAGTTTTCCAGATCCTATAAATTGATTTTTTCTATGATCCCACTCGTAAATTGGTCCGTCCAGCCAGGTTGCTTTATAAATTGATCCAAAACCACCTTTTGCAAGATATTGAATATTGGTAAATCTTTCAAAAGGGATCCAGTCAAATATTCCATAGTTTGCAATATTATTGCATTCTTTTACTAGACGGTCGATATCTTTATTTCCGCTTTTAATTTTATAAATTCGTTTGTAGTATTTGAAGCATCCATAGCAGAACTTATTTTCTTGACAATAAGTACATTTACTACAATCATGAGTATTGTGAACTGAACATCCATCACAATAATTCTGTCGTTGACAATGCCAGCATCTACTACAATCATGAGTATTAGATTCCATCTTTGAGTTCATGTTGTGTTTGATTTAAAATTTTGAAATAACGGTAATTTATTATATTTTTTTATTTGTTATGATTTGTCAGTTGAAAAATTACACACTTATATAAATTTCTAATTTAGACAAAGAAAACCAATATGGGCGCTATTTAATACATGTAGAAAGGGCATAGCAGCCTATTACATGTATAATAAAGTTTTCTTTCTTCTTTATTAGGAAGTGAATACAGAAACGGTGTCAATTGTATTATAAATTCTAATAAAGAAACGGTGTAAATTATATTATTAATTATATTATTAATTATAATATAATTTACACTGTTTCGAGTAAATTTTGTACTTATTTCCTAATTAAGAAGCTATAAAAAGCTACGTACATGTACAGTGAACCCTCTCTCTCTAAATGTCATCACTATGTTTTACGTTCCCTAGATGCAAACTCCGTTCGATCCCCAAGTTAATAAGATATTAAATAAAATGCTCTACACGTTTACATCTGATTTTCATGTATCTCCTAGCGGCTTGCATTTAGGGATTCGCTGTATAAGGCTGAACAGAGCCCATATGCAATGTCTATTCAATTTTTAATTCAACAACGAAATAAATAATTTACTTGCGTTCACAAACATTTGGTTGCGCCACGCAACTAATGCAGTGTATATTACTTAATGATAGATTACAAAGTTCGAAATAATAATAAAATAAAAAAACTATTTACATGCATCTTAACGTCATTTAAAGATCCAATAACTCCACATGTGCATACAAGATTTTAGTTACAGAAATTTTAAAATTAACGTTAATTGCGGCCCACAAGCTCCGCCAGCCAATATGCATAATCGTAATTATCGTTATGTATGTGCATATTGATAATGCACAATATTGATATTGAAATCGAGGCAAAATTTCACTTCGCTCAATCAGTCTGCACTAATTTTTCTATACTGTATATTGTAATTAATCCTTTTAGAAATTCCATATACAGTGAACCCTCCCTAAATGCAAGCTGCCGGGAGACATATGAAAATCAGATATAAACGTGCATTTAGGGAGAGCATTTTTATTTAATGTCTTATTAACTTGGGACCGTATGGAGTTTGCATTTAGGGAACGTAAAATAGTGATTGCATTTAGTGAGGTTGCACTTAGAGTGGGTTCACTGTAGCACAGAATTTTAAATTATAATTCCTTATATTTCTATTTCTATCTTTAAAGATATGTACTTATGCATAAATACGTCTACGTAACATGTATGTAGTTTAGCGGATTAACATACTCCCTCATAGTAAATTTAAATCATATGTATGTTTAGTTCAATTTTTGAAAAATTATAGTTTAAATTCTTTCAGTGGGATGGGTTAATGATTCCTGATGAAACTATTTTCATAATGACGACGATTTACGAAACCTGTGAACATCATACAGAGGTGATACAAGACTATTGCAAAAAATGAGGATTTTTGACGGTATATTTTCCTGATGTAGCGTTTACTTTTAGCTATTTGTTTAAATTTTTAGGGGAGGGACAGATTCAATTCAGATCAGGTCTCGATTTTATTATTACATGATGCAATAAGATTGAGGAGGGGGTGGGAGTAGTTATATTAAAATAAAATCAGCTGATTTTCGTCCCTCTTACTTGCTTGACATCCAATATTTTGAAAGAAAACATGTAGTTCGTGAATATTTATTTTTTACTTCTGTTTTCTGTCAACGTGATTTCTGTCATTTAAGCTTTTTTTGAGATTTTTAAAATTTGTGTTACTATAAAAATTTCCTTTATTTGTATGTATCATTGGGGTGTGATCACAAAATATATCAGGTTATCCTGTATCGGTATGATTAACGTTAACGTTACGTTACGTATAGCGATAGCGATAGGTTTTGTCAACTAAGTTTTGATCTCGCACCCCATGTATCATCTATATTTTCGAGAAAAAACAATACAAAATGCAAAATTCTCGATGAACTTTCTTCGTTATTATTGAGAACTCATTTTTGAACAAAATTGTTCCGACAGCCATCGGCTGAACTACTCCGAAAACCAGTTCGGACAATCTTTTCCAATACTTACAACAAAGAAAAATAGAGTGATCATTATCGTCAATAATATTCAGCTTGGCAAGAATATTTTGTCTAACTACGAACTCTCTGACGCACTTATCGTTATTCAATAAAAATATTCTAACGCTAACATACGAACTTTCTAAGCATTCGATTTATTCAATATAGATATTCTAACTTGCCCTTGTGTATTTATTTTTTCCTTATTCAGCAAGAGTTTGATAGACAATTTTGTATTTAAAATCCGGAAAATGACCCATGATACCGATACAAATTATTCATAATGTCAAATCCAAACAGTATAAACTATAATCTCAGCAAAGAAAATGATAAATATTATTTTCGTATTTGCCCCCATTGTAATCAAATTCAGAAATCAATTTTCTGGTGTATAGTCTGTTCATATGACTTCAAAAAAGGTACATTTGATGAAAAGTTTGATAAACAACTAATAGGGAACCAAAAAATCGGATCGAATTTGTACGGAAGTAAGAATTGGGTTACGTACACACAATTTGTCGAGGACGATTTTTCAGACGATGGCAGCGAAGACGATTATCAAGAAGATGAGCGTGAACTCGACTACGATTTTGATAATGATGTAAAGACAATATTGAGCCTTCGAGAAAAAGCTACCCACTTTGGGTATTGCAAAGTTTGCACGAGACCAAATTTAAGTTACGATTGGTGCAATTCTTGCAATAGAAAGATATTAGAGACCAACTTCCGCCTATGGAATAGCGGCGACGATAATGTTAACGAATTTATTCGAGAAACACAAAGAAAGGCGAATAAACATCTCAATTATATAGAATGGGTAGAATTTGATTCGATCACCAATATGAAATATTTGGCTACAGGCGGATTTGGCATAGTGTATACGGGAAGAATAACCAACGAGGAACGAAAAAAATCTATAAAATCGTGGCGTTTTCATGCAGGAGATAAAATAGTACTAAAAGCTCTGAAAAATTCACAATTCATGTCAAAAGAATTTTTGAACGAGGTAAATTAAAAATATTTAATTGCCATTTTTCTATATTTTCTATTAATTGTCGTCGTTTTCTTTTTGTTATAGCTTCAAAATTACCATCAATGTTTTGGTAACGACATGAACGCACATCTTCACATATTCGGAATTACTTACGATCCTAATCAAATCGAATACATGATGGTCCTTAAATTCGCAAAAGGAGGAGATTTACGTTCCATTCTACGACAAAACTATAGAAAAATTTCATGGAGAGATAGAATTGAGCTGCTTTATGGAATATCACAACAGCTGCTTACTATACATAATAAGGAAATTATTCATCGAGACTTACACGCAGGAAACATTCTTTTCGACAATGAATTTTATGAACGTGATTTCTTCAGACGGATTTATATCGCTGATCTAGGACTTGCCAGACCATGTGATCGACGGCATAAAACTGAACGCGGTACTTATGGAGTATTACAATACACAGCGCCCGAAATCTTCCGAGGTCAACCACATTCAAAGGCTTCCGATATTTATAGCATCGGTATTCTAATGTGGGAGTTGAGTGCGCCTGGCCAAGTTCCTTTTGAAATTAAACTTTATGATAGGGATGCACTCCTTCAATGTGCAATTTGGGACGGTGAGCGACCAAAGGTTTATGATGACACTCCAGAGCCATGGGTTGAACTGATGATGAAATGCTGGCAACTCAATGCGGAAGACCGACCTACTACAAAAGAATTATTCGAGACTACCGAAAGTTGGTACTTTTTCAAAGAAGACTACAAAGAATTTAAGGTCGCCGATGAAAAACAATCCGAATTATACGCTGCGAGTCTGGCAGCTCATAATCCAAATCCATTAGCAGGTTTTAATAAAACATGTAGTAAATATTTTAGATATATTATGCCAGAACAAATACAAACTTATAGAAAAAGTAGAAGTAAGCAAAGTGGTAGTCAATATCTCCCTTCTCATGGGTATAGTGATCCATTTTCTTCAGAATTAGTATAAGTCAAAATCCTGATTAATGAATATGTGGAGAATTCAAAATAACAAAAATTAAATACTATGTAGTATCAATATTAAATAAGAAAACGAGTTTCTTAATTCTGAATTATCATTAATAAATGCTACAGTGTAGTCTCATTTTATTTGCTTAATTCTGAATTATCATTATCATTATCGTTATCATTATCGTTATTGTTTTAATGTGTCCGGTCGAACTTTTCCGAAATCACCCCTATGAAAAATGGCTAAAAACCGGTTTTTTTACAGAAATTCTAAAGTACTCGGTCAATCTTTTCCGTTATTTATTGTGTGAATGTCGACTATTCATTGCATTGTACGATTAATTGTACGAGTACAAATTTCTAATTTTGATTGTACACACACTACTTAGAATTTTCTATGCATTGTTTCTCCGGGTATTTTTCCCTAGATGTCGAATGAACCCCAAAGGAGTTTAGTCATCCAAGTTCCGTCTATAAAACTTAAAACATCAGACAAATATTGTTAATTTAAAATTACTTTAAGCTAAAAAAAAAAAGTTGTTTGCTCCTTTTTCACTGATACAAATTATTGATAATGTCAAATCCAAACAGTATAAACTATAGTCTCAGCAAAGAAAATGATAAATATTATTTTCGTATTTGCCCCCATTGTAATCAAATTCAGAAATCAATTTTCTGGTGTATAGTCTGTTCCTATGATTTCAAAAAAGGCACTTTTGATGAAACGATCGATAAACATCTAACGGGAAATCAAAAAATCGGATCGAATTGGTATGAAAACAAAGATTGGGTTACGTACACACAATTTGTCGAGGACGATTTTTCAGACGATGGCAGCGAAGACGATTATCAAGAAGATGAACGTGAACTTGATTACGACTTTGATAATGATGTAAAGACAATATTCAGTCTCCGAGAAAAAGCTAACCACTTTGCGTATTGTAAAGTATGCACGAGACCAAATTTAAGTTACGATTGGTGCAATTCTTGCAATAGAAAGATATTAGAGACTAACTTCCGCCTATGGAATAGCGGCGACGATAATGTTAACGAATTTATTCGAGAAACACAAAGAAAGGCGAATAAACATCTCAATTATATAGAATGGGTAGAATTTGATTCGATCACCAATATGAAATATTTGGCTACAGGCGGATTTGGCATAGTGTATACGGGAAGAATAACCAACGAGGAACGAAAAAAATCTATAAAATCGTGGCGTTTTCATGCAGGAGATAAAATAGTACTAAAAGCTCTGAAAAATTCACAATTCATGTCAAAAGAATTTTTGAACGAGGTAAATTAAAAATATTTAATTGCCATTTTTCTATATTTTCTATTAATTGTCGTCGTTTTCTTTTTGTTATAGCTTCAAAATTACCATCAATGTTTTGGTGACGACATGAACGCACATCTTCACATATTCGGGATTACTTACGATCCTAATAATATTGAATTCATGATGGTTCTTAAATTCGCAAAAGGAGGAGATTTACGTTCTATTCTACAACAAAACCATAGAAAGATTTCATGGAGAGACAGGATTGAGCTGCTTTATGGAATATCACAACAGCTACTTACTATACACAATAAAGACATTATTCATCGAGACTTGCACGCAGGAAACATTCTTTTCGACAATAAATTCTACGAACGTGATTTCTTTAGACGGATTTATATCGCTGATCTAGGACTTGCAAGACCTTGTGATCGACGGCATACAACGGGCAAAGGCACTTATGGAGTAATACAATACACAGCGCCCGAAATTTTCCGAGGTCAACCACATTCAAAGGCTTCCGATATTTATAGCATCGGTATTCTAATGTGGGAGTTGAGTGCGCCTGGTCAAGCTCCTTTTCGAAGAAGAGTTTATAATCAGGACGCACTCCTTCAATGTGCAATTTGGGACGGTGATCGACCAAAAATTCATACAGACACTCCAAACCCATGGGTTGAATTGATGAAAAAATGCTGGCAACACAATACGGAAGATCGACCTACTACAAAAGAATTATTCGAGACAACTGAAAGTTGGTACTTCTTCAAAGAAGACTATACAGAATTTAAGGACGCCGATGAAAGACAATCCGTGCTATACGCTAAAAATTTTACAGCGTATAACGCACCCCCAGAACATACAGCAGAATACCAAGAATTTCAAAATGAGCGTAGTAAATCTATTAAATATCTTCAGGATCGTCAAATGCCAATGTATAGAGAACAACTGGAACAACTGAGACAACGAATGAGTCAATATGATTCACATCTGGATGACTGTGCAATTAGTAATCCCAAAACAGGCGGATCTTCGGCTTAGCGTTAGTCGATCTGAACGACTGTACAATTAGTGCTAAGTAACGATATTTATTTTTTTATTTTTATTTTCTTATTATAGATTATTTATGTACATATTCACGTTCATATTTATTTTTAAAACGACGCTCCATCCCTATTTACTTTCTTAAGATGACATTTTACTTATGACTCATGTTTATATAACGATAATGTTGTTATGCATACGTAAAGGTCCTCGCCGCAGTAACCACCTGATAAACTAAGTATAGAGATTTGCATTTTCAATAGTAAATGTGGGTAAATGGTAACTTACAACTGACTCCCGTTATAAGATAGTGGTCGGGTCGGCCTTAATTACGAGGGTTTCTTTTATCGTGATAGTATAATTTATTTAATACTGATTTTGGGTCGGGAAAAAATTCATATGGGAATTTCCTTTTATCGAGCGTGTCTTATAACGAGAGTCAGTTGTATATAGTTTTCTCGGTCTTACTGCATCACATTTGTATTAACTGTCGCATAATAAATGTTAGTTATTTGACCCATGATTCATTACTCATTTGTCTTTTTATAACATACGAAATCCTTGTCCTTCGTGACACTCTTTTTCACTTGATCAACAACACACCTCTGTTTCAAATCTTCGTAATTGTAATGGATAAACGTTTCAAATGTGATTAAGATCCGGATGAAATCGTTGGGATAGCGAAAAATTCATGTTCGTCACATGAAAGAAGAACTTTGTATTGATCAGAGAAAATTGTTAAGCAAGAGACGACAAATTATGAAGATATTAACATTAACACCAACTTTATTTTTTTCATGACTCAGGCGTCCCCCCGCCTCGATAACTTTTCGGAGCTCTATTTGGCAAAAATACGAAAGACAATCAATTTCTTTATATAATCCCGAGAAAAAAATCGGCGTGAGATTAATCCGTGGAGGTAAATAGACGTGTTGAGAGTTAATCGTTTTAAATAATACGCACAATAAGATAATTGAATTTCTATAAATTGAAAAGATAAAGCACGATCCACTATTATTTACATCGATTTCTTGAAGGATAAAACATATCGATATGATACTCTAAGAAAAGAAAAGTAACCGAATAGGAATGACGAAAGAAGGGTGCATGGTGAGTAAAAATAATATGTTTGCAAATCTTCAAAAAACAAGGTACAGTATATGTTTATGTTTTTTTATATATCGATATATGAATGGGTGTACAGAGAAACCTCTCTAAGTGCACCCTCTTGGGACCCTATTTAAAAAAGACAGAGTGTGCATTATAGAGGTCTTATAAGTTTGGGCCGAGTAATAGCGTGCATTTAGGGAGGTCTCTTTGTAATGCAAAAACGCAAATATTTTATATTGTTTTAAAGTCTCACTTTCAAAACCTCCTCCCCACCACACAATAATGATTGACAAAAGCAAACAACCAATAATTATTTTATTTTATAATACACAAAAAACATTCTACTACTGCCATTATTTCACCACTAATAAAATCAGCATCAAAATCGAATTTTCCCAAATGCGCTGCCTGAGGAGGTGACAAATCATCACAACTTCCTGGCCATACGTACTGTTGTTGTGATGGTGGTGGTGTTTCTAATTCAGAGTTGTTGCTTGTTGTTGCGGATCTTTAACGTGAAATCACCAATCTTTTGACCATATTTCTTTCATTGATAATCAGACTTGTCTCTTTTTCGTTGATGTTATAGTATTTTGATTTGCTGAATTGAAATCTATCGCTATTATACGTAATCTATTTGACAAATGTGATTTCTTTATAAATCCATAAATTGAAGGTCATATCCTTTTTCTTTTTTTGAATTGGATCGATCGACGGTTTGTTCTCGTGTTCCATCCAATTCATCCATTTCTAAATTAACTGAATATTGTTTATTGTAATCATCCACTTCTTGGATAGAATTTAACGTACGTGACGAAGTTTTCGTTGAAACGAATGCAAATTTGGACTGTTTACGTTGAAGTTGAGTTGTCGAGGTGACGGTCGTTTGGTCATCTTCAAATGTAGAGTCGGAAGTTGAAATGTCTTTGGTTTTGTTTCTATTTGTTGTGTTGTGTAATAAAAAATTCATTAATTCAACTGGCATTTTAATGGAAGAAAGTCATATACGTATTGCTCGTTTAATTTACCTTATACTCGCTATTGTTACTACAACGCAAATACAACATGGCATGAACATACAATAACTGATAAAAAGGAATTGATTAAATTCGGGCAGTCGAGTGAGTATTAAGATCTATTATTAATTTAAAAGACAAATTATTGACGATTATTTTATATGCAATGTAAGAATGACGAGCGTATAATTCGTTACAGACGAGAATAGGACTTACTCGAGTAGACGAGAATACGATGCAAAAGATGATGTAGTATACGTATGTGGTGAAAGTAATGTACAACATTTTGCGAATCTATTATTTTGATTTGTTAATAACGATAATGATGATGCAATGCATAATTTGAATGCCATATAAATTACCTTGCGCAATCCAGCTTCCAGGTTAATTACTCGTGCGCCTGCAAGATTAGAGGTTGTACGAGCCACGTCGATATGATATTGTAGCACATTGCATATCTCGCGACCAAAATAAAATGCTCCCATTGCGCCGAATGAATGCCAAAAACTATTTATTCAATGGCAAAAAATGGTAAGTGATTAACCGATTGGTACAACATCAAGTAAGCCACAATGCACATATTTATGTATGCTAAATTGTTGGAATGTGGTGTAACCGATTATAGTGGTTGTGAACCAATTCATTTTGTGACAGGATACATGCATGTACATATTGCTATTCGACACATACCTTTGAAGCGCATAATGAGCACCTATAAGAACATCACCGATCTCGGAGTAACCGCTATCGCGAACATATCCATTAAGAGCAACCAATGACCAAGTTGTAAGTGGTTCAGCAACAGTAATTATTAACAGAAATCGATCTGCCATTCGATAATCGGGACGCCAGGGACGTGCTTTCGAGTTTAAATGAATGCCGATTTGGAGATATGTCCCTACTGCGAACCATGCAAATCCTTTTTTGTAATTATCCACAACTTAATTAGTACATGTACTTTATGATGATGATTAATTAATTTAATATTAGTAAGACCAAAGAATACCTGTTGTGCCAAATGAGTCAGGCTAAACCAAAGAGAATGAACATATGTGTTAGTTACGAGTCCATGTTAATCTAAGTCAATGAAATTAAATGAAATGAACTTACGAACGCTTGTAAAACTGCAAAAGGTCAAATCAGACGGAATTAGTAAATAAGAATATCGTAAAAATAAAATAATCATAGTAGCAGTACTTACATTCACGTATCAAATAACGATTAGGAAAAAGGTCCACTTTTAATACAAAAAGAAAAAGCAGTCGTCCTTTCAAAAGAAAACCAATTAAATTGTTAATGATGCTTATTGTGAACTTGGCATATTTGATTGCTATTATTTTCAACTTACCAAGCAGCCAAAAAATTTCCCAGATCAAAAACGTTTCAATTGGATTTGGTCTTATGTTTCCAGATCCAGGGATTCTCGGGGCAAAAATGGTACATTTTTGTACTCGCAACCGATAATACAATAAACCACAGCAAGCAAATGTGAGCAACAATAGCAAGAAGAGAGTCACTTGATATATCATCACGTAAAGTTCTCCATTCTCGCAATTGACAGTAACTCTCCAGTCACAATATGTTTGATTCTGAAAGACTAAAACCATATTATCATAGTTGCTGACATTTGCTAATGGCCTTGGATGAAGGGGCAACGATGATGTAGTTGCATTTGTAGTCGTCATTTCTAATTAATACTATTCACGTATTATAAAATTGTAATTAACAAATTTATATATGATCGAACTAATAGCAATTAAATCACGTCATAAAAAAATTTATATATATATATATATATATATCAATCAATGATGATAAAAAAATTAAAGAAAGGAAAGGTAGAAAGAGGGAATGCGAACGGTTGAATGGATAATGGTGAGTGTGGATGCGGATGTGAGAAATGTGAGTTTTGATTTCAAAATATCTTTTTCTTTTAACACTTTATCTTGCACGCAAGGAAGGCACGTGAATAAAAAAGTAAAATTAAAGAAAGGAAAGGGAAAGAGCAATAATAAAGAATGATCGAAAAAGAATAAAAGATATATTATCGAGGCCTGTATACCTTTTATATCAATAGCAGCATAGATTTTGTACATGTATTCTGTTATGTGGCAATGGTAAGTATCACAAATCGATCCATTTGCATTTCAACAATAATCGTTGAACAGACATGTATTTTTTGTCTCGATTTAAAATTTTCAAGAAAATCGACTGAATGCTATCAAAAAAAGCAATTGAGCGCATTTTTCAATAGCAAAAATAGTAATCGTGCTGCGAATAAGATCCAGGGGTTTCAACTAGCTAGGTTTCAACGCAAATTAATGTACTCATATGTTGTGTGCCGATTAAGGTCTGGCGCGCACAATTAAAAGCTTATTTTCTTAATTCAATGAATTTGGTTGTCAATTGCATTAGTATTCTTATTCTGCATTTACACATTAAATATTCTTTGGAGAAAGGGTTGCGTTAAACAAAAGCCACCTTACACGCAATAATATGAATTGTATCTCAGATAGGGGTAACTTGTGTAGTCAAATACGTAGCAAGAAATTTGTTTACGATTTATAAATTATGTATAACGAGAATTGGTTTAGTGTAATAACGCAAATATTAAAATGCTTAGTTTGAGCTTTTCGATACCAAGATAGCGATAGATATTCAATCTTTTTGGTGTTATCGTAAATATTTGATTTAATTAACTCATTCAATCTTTTTGGCGTTTTCGTTTTATCGTAAAATAAATTAAAGCAAAATGTCGTTATTTCGTTGCTAATGCAAATTAATTCATTCGTTCATTCATACCAAAGAAATTAACCAATCAGCAAAAACTATTACTTTAGGTTTAATTGATTAATTAACATGCATGTACATGTACATTACCATTACGAGATGCAAACAATGTTTTTCCGAAGTAACATGATTTATTCTCACCGCTGTCTATTATTTCTTTCCCACTAAAAATCAGGCAATAATGATAACGATAAATAATAAAAATCGATAAATAAAAATCGATAAACAAAAATGATTTCTTCCGTTACATGAGATACAATAATAATAACGATAATAATAACGATAACATGGTATAAACAATGAAGAACAAAAAACTTACCGTTACTATTTTTATTTTTCGACAATATTTACGTCTTCATTTTCACCTTGATTTCCTTTCCCTTCATTATCTTTTGGTGTAGTAGTAGTATGATTATTATTAGACCATACATACGGAGTGGCTTTACGTTTAGGCATAACACGTTTATGTTGACATGAAACAGGGACTGTAGATGTAGAACTAGCAGCGATAATGCTTTCTTTTTTATCAAAAGAAACTCTGGGTTCTGCCATATTGATTATTTCTAAGATTATTTCTATTCAGAGAATATTTAAAGAAAGCAGTTGACAACCGACTCCTTTTTATTTTCTTTCTCAACACAAACTATTCCCACCATACAATACCATATATGTAAATGTCAATCAATCAGTTGGGTGCAGCATTATATCATCATAACGATAAAGCACAGATCTCTTATTTTAATGGAAAAATGCGTTCATTATATACATGTACATGATAAATAATAACAAAATAAAATGAAATACAAATATATACAGCAGACAAGATAAAAGTATTAATAATCTATCCTTGCGCTGGCGTACACGAATCTATTCTTGCGTTGACGAATCTATTCTTGCGTTGACGAATCTATTCTTGCGTTGACGAACCTATTCTTGCGTTGGCGTATATGAAGCCATTCTTCTTTGATTAGATGTTGATTTGTCGTGATTTTTTTGCGTCACTTTCGCTTTTGCGTCGACCAGGAATTCTCATTTTCTCAAGAGAGTGTGTCATTTTACGTACCGCTTTTAATAAAGTACTATCCCGTTTGTTGTTGTTACCGTTTTCATCGGCATGATTATCATCTCCATTGTTTCTACCCCGACTACCCATATTACTTTCACTCCGACTACGAATATGTCCCATATCACTTATATTACGACTACGATTATTACTTTCACTACGATTACGACCATGACCATGTTCTGCACTCCTATCTTTAATTATCTGATACAACGTACTTGCCATATCTTTATATCCTAAATCCATAGCAATTTTCAACGCTAATTGGTTATCGCGATTCGGATCAGCACCAAAACTCAATAATAATCGTGTCAATTCCCAGTTATAATTGGTGACTGTCAGTGCCAATGGACGTCCACAATCAGCATTTGGATCTGCATTTGACATTAAAAACAGTTTAATAATCTCGATTCTCGCTTTTCTGGTTTCTTTTTCTTTGTGATACGAGAAGTAACATTGTAATGAAAATTCGAGAAAACTGGTTGATCCAAATGAATCTGCATTGTTTTGATGTGATGATGGCGAAATATTAATTAATGCCCCGTTCAATATTAATGTTCTGACTGCTTCTACATCTGCTTTCTCAACACATATTCGAAGATAGAGTGGATTACGCTTTTGAGCATCGCCAAGACCTCGTGCGAAAGCCCATGCTATTCCGTTCGTGTATTGCCGATCTACACATTCGTCCAATACATCCAACGTGTGTTGCATCTGTAGAGAAAGTGCATCGGCAACATCGAATCTTTGATGAAGTACAATACCAAATGCTAATTCAGTTTCGTTGAAGTATTTTTTTGCTGCCAACAATTGATTGTAGAATTCAAAAGAATTTTGACGCGCAAACACTAACACTGAGAAATAATCTTTGGTTGTTTTTTTCTCGATTTCATTTCCTCCTTCAGTCAACTCGAAATCATGTGTCGTATGATTATGAATATAAACCTCAAGTCTCATTCCTTTCTTGATCAGAAATGGAATTAATATTTTTCTGTCCGTATGTGCATACGCTGCATCAACTAATCTCGTGACATATCCTCCTTTAGAAGAGCAAAGTGGTCGTTTTCCAAGTATCTGAAGATTGATGATCTCAACCAAAATATTGATTGGAGTTTTTGATTCGATTGCACGACAGAGATCAGAATAAGTTGGCATGAATGCATCTGGAAGTTTTGGGTTAAGCCATTGACGAAGCCAACGTCGCTTAAATGATTTCGAAAAGGCGACGATTAGATGGAATAAACGACAGACTGGGGCAACGGTGCAAGGTGTCGAGAGATGAATAAATATTGATTCCAAGATTTCTGGGGCTAATTTTTGCAGTGATATTGATGAAGATGTTGTTGCAATGAATGATATAGATGCTGTGGTGATAGTCGGAGATAATCTCTTTAAGGCTTTGGTATATTCAATATCACCATCATCCGGTTCACTCGAGTATATACTGCTTTTTTTTGATTTTTGACTATTGTCATGAATAATAATATTATTCTTGTTATTATTCATTGTGTAGGAGATAATTTTAAATTCTAGCGATTTATTATGCAATATTGAAAAAGATAAAAAACAATTAAAGAAACAAATTCAACTTTTACCAAAAAGACAGTATATATGTGTACCAATACTGTATATAGATGTTTCTTATATACCATATCAAAAATGGTACAATACGTTTTTTACAGTTATTAATAGAACAGAATTAATAATATTTATTTTGTGTAAGGCGGGATCTCTAAAAACGTACCGATCATCTGAAAATTCAATCATACATTCATAGTAAGGACATTTAGATGATACATGTCATGTAACAAGTTTTCTTGACTATGAAATAATAATAGTAACGTTAAATACATGTACATGTATATCTATCACTATAAATAAGTTGGTAAATTAAGTGATCACGTGACGTGTTAAACATTTTTAATAAAAATAATTTCATACACATGGTTGTTGGATTTAATAACAGTGCTATAGCTATAGCGATAGAGGTACTTGAGTTCGTTATATGTATTGGTGGTGATGCCGGTGATTTTTGACAATCGTTAGATTTTATTTTCAATAACGTTATTACAAATGCGGGGTTGCTTAATTTCGGGTGGTGCTTATTTTCAATATTAGCGTAGCGAATATTGAGTATAAAAATAAAATTCAAATAAAATACCTTTGATTTTAACACGAAGATGGCATACTTGTACTTGAATTCTTCTAGAGCTATTATCACATGATTGTACTGTGGCACAACACACTTGTGGAATTCGTAACGGTAAATAAATTCACAACTGCAACAGCAAAGTATAGCGTATAAATTTGGACTGGACTATCGGACTGACTGGACTACAATTAGGTCAATGAATAAAATATGTGATTAATAAATCATTGAGCTTGAACCGGATTAATTGGACTGGACTATTGAACTGAACCAATAGTCCAATCCAGTTCGATATCAACCCTGAATCGTTCCCCATCATCCATCCGTATATTGATCACGACTTTCTTTATATTTAAGTTGTTTAATTTGACTTTGAAGAGATAAAGCAAAGTGATATAGACTAATTAGTACCTTTCATGGAAGCAAGTGTCATCGGTTGCTCTATCTGCTATTTCGTATTTTCCTCGCATAATTGGAGAGAATCTTCACGTTTACGTGCATTGGGTGATTTTTCCAATGATATAAACACACATGTGATTTTGGAAACGAACAAAAATATAAAGAGCTTGCGTTTAATGAGAGATGATTGATAAGAAAAGTGTTAGAGAAGCGATGAGTACTTGTAGTTGAATAAAATTTTCATAAGTTCAGAAGGATTGCAAGAAGTGAACTGACTGGTGAACCAGATTTTATTTTGACAAAACGAGAAAATCTTGTTTTAGTCAGTAAAATCAAAAAAACCAAATGTTCTAATAAATATTGGTAATATACAACGTCACAACAAACAATACAACGAAAGAGTGTCGTTCAGCAAATCTATTCGTACATTTCTAACAACTTTCGGTATGGTGTTATTGCAACATATATAAATCTGTGGTGACCAAAGAAGAGGTATCATCTAAAAGGAATAAAAGTTGAAGTGCGTATGCTTTTCAACAACACATAGCGATAGCTTGACGTTGATCATGGACGAAAATGTTTGCCTCGAGTGTACACCACAAACGGAATTTTTTCGCGTTTTAAGACTAGTTAATCACTGTTGGGTGCGCAGGCTTAAAGAAAAAAAACATCATGGCCAATATCTTGAAACGCTCTTTCACAAACAGCGAGCCACTACAAAGTTATCGTCAACATTGGACATTGGTGCTTGGAACCACACCCAAGCTTCGTTACTATCAATACCGTCATGCAACTGCCACATCAAATAAATGTGATCGTTTGATCTAAATTAAAAATAAATGATAATATTATGAATATTCATACACCATGGAATCAACCAACTAACTCATCACTGTCGGTCACAGTAATTTTTTCTATGACTTAATAATAAATGGTCTCAAATATAGGTGTGCTTATAAAGAGGTGTGACTGTATTTTTCACGCCGTGATACTCCCAACATTTGATTTATGTACAATAGTAACTTGGAGGTTTCCTTGCCATACTCATTTTTCGATTGCTATATTCTGTCGTACCTTACCTCTCCATAAGGTCATTTCAAATGCCTTTTTCCCACATCTTTGGGACGCGTATTCTAGGATCTTTCGATCAGTCCATGCGATTTTGAGGCCAGTTAAAGAATCGATTTCTGTCGCTCTTGCCTAGGGATCGGTTAGTTATAGGATTTCTTTAATTGCGCATACTCATCCAAGAGCACCAAATAATCCACTATCACATTCAGTTTTTAGCCTCTTCTGGTAAAGCTGTGCCATTCTTCATATCTAGCGTCAAGGTTTATATAATTGAATTTCACTCGAGTGTCTGTCTTGTTGCCTATTTTACCACACATGCACAAAAAAGAACATATAACGCGCGTATACATAATTTTTATTTTGTTAATTTGGAATAAAGAGCTTATGTTGGCTCTAGTTATATGAATTTAGAACTTATTAATTAACGTTGATCTAGCATAACGATAAATAATAATAGTATCGATATAAAACTGTATTATTTGAGGAAGCTTAAATAAGAAGATCGTATTTAAAAAATGGTCGTTTTAAATTGTAGCATATGGTTTCTTCACTTCTCTTATTTTTGGATGAAGGGAAAATTGTTGATTTCAGATAACGTTTTCAGATTAGGAAAGGATGAATATATTGGTGAATTATAATTCGCTCTTCTATCATTGTTTTCGTTACTTTCTAAAGACACTGATTTGTTCAAATGCTATTTTTTTTGATGCTAGCAAATTAAAAATTTATATTTTTTTATCCCTTTAATGATTCTATAACGATAACGAACGCAACTTGCATTTACGTATATTTTCTCCAGATCCCACCTTTTATCTTTTAATAATATTATTTTCTCTTAATTCAATAAAAATGGAAGCTTTCCCCTTTTATTTGATTCTTCCGACACACATTCAATAGGACGTTTGCTGGTCGTTTTATGCTCTTTGAAATCTAGTGTTCGTTAATGAAACGATAATATCGATTTGATTTATATTTAGAAATAGAAAGTACCTGTCTCAGTTGGAATTGAAATTAATTTTGAAGTAAATATTCAACCGGTGTAAACTGCGTTTGAGTGGATTTGTTGTTTTTTGCTCGTATTTGTAGGAACGCTTTTCATCATCTCGTCAAGTTCAGCTAATTTCTGTTTTTCCAGTTTGAGACACTCAAATAATTTCTTCATTTGTCTTAGGATATTCTAAAGAGCTATAGCACTGAAAATGCAAAGTATTCGGTTTCCACTCCTCATCGATATTGTAGTAGATAGAGTCAAGAAAGACTTCAAGTTCCTCAGCAGTTAGTCTGTTTTCTGGAACAGGATCCTAACATTTTTCAATAATAAACTTGAATAATTTAGGAACATCATTTGGTATCGTAGGTCGTACTCCATAGATGTCTAATACGAGATAATGATCATAACTTCGTTCACTAAATGGTCGTTCACCTGTGGAAATCTCGTACACAATCATTCCGAAACTATAAATATCTGCAGCTTTCGTGTATGGTTTTCCATTTAGTACCTGGACTCATATAAGGAAGTGCTCCGTAAATTTTTTGATCAGTTTTTTCTATATCTGCTGGTTTAGTAAGTCCAAAATCAGCGATTTGAGCAATATGGTTAAATAATAATATATTTCCAGGGTGAAAGTCACGATGCAAAAATTTCTTATCGTGAATTCTATTCAACCCTTCAAGAATATAAATTAAATATAGTAATTTTTGTTCCCAAGTCAGTGCTTCGTACATGTAGTTGGAATTCATATATTCGCGTAGATCGCATCTTTTGCACAATATCCATAGATATTGGTACAGGTCTTAGAAACCTTTGCTAATATTTATAATTCATTCTCTTTACTTAAGTTTAATCATTCTCTTCCAACATCATATGCTTATAATAATTCTTAGTGAAACACACTATCCAGAATTACTGTAATAGTATACTCTAGTATAGTATTTATCAACTTGTTTTTTGCACTCTAAACATTATTCAATTTGAGTATCTGAATAGATTCGATATAGGGCATCTTCATAAGTATCAAATCTTCCTTTTACTCAATTTTCCATGAAGAGTTTATGTTTAACTTCAGCAGCCCAGTTATCATTAGTTTTATACTCAGCTCGATATGATTTGTGAATTTCAATAGCAATCCAATCGACTAAGTTATCATAGCATTAACAGCAATATTATTCTGAAGTATATAGTTGATTATAACATCAATATTTCTTATCTGATTCTTTTCAATCAAAAGATCATCAGCTTTTCCATCTACATGATTGTTGAAATTTTTCACTAAGTCAATTACAATCTTTTCAAGTAAATCTTTTCCATTGTACTTTAATTCCTTCTTAATATGCTTGTACATCATTAATCAATTTTGCACTTCAAATAATTCTGATTGACATATCTGGATGATTAATATATTTTAGTTCTTTTTTAAGAGTTTTAACTGGAGTTCAGGTTTCTTCAAGTGTTGTATTTATGTTTTCGTCAAACTGTACTCGAGATCTGCATGATTGAACTACTATTCAATTATTATGATTAAGCATTAGAAAGTTTCAACTTTTTAGATATTATTTTTTGAATTTCTCTTCATCTGTTAAGGATTTATTATTTGATTCATTAGATAATTCATCAGGACTGTCATATCCTTGTCCATAGATAAATTTAATTTTGGTATTTTCTTTTTGATTATTCCAATCAAAAGACATGATTTCATTATGTAAGTCTAGTTTGGCTTTAATTTTATTCAACTAATCCATTCCAATTACTACATTATAAGTGCAAGCTTCAGTAATATCAACATTAGCAGAAATTATGATTCCAGCAATAGTGATTGGGAAGTTATCAATTGCATCAAGAAATTATTTAAATTTATTATTTATATCTGACATAGTAATATTAGATTTTTGTTGAATTTTGATATCATATTTCTTCAGAAAATCATTACTAGCAACACAACAAAGGCACCAATATTAATAATTAAATTAATGAATACAGTTTCAATCTTAGCTTCACACCAGATAGAGGTAGTTTTAATCTTCTGTTCAACCATTTCAGTAACTTTTCTAATGGTTTTTCATTTTGGTCTAGAAGGTCATCTCATGACTTTAGATATTTTTAGACATTGTTCTGGAGAGATTCGAATTAGTTGTCTGATTGTGATATTGGTTTTATTAATTGTTAAGTCATCAAGAATATCATATAGAACAGATTTGGCAGCAAGAATAGATAATATAGCTTTGCCTTTCTATCTTTTTTGATCTTTTTTTTGATGCAATGATTCATGCAGTGAATATAGATTGTTCAGCTTGAATTTCTAGTGGCAAAACATTTAATATTACTGGGTTACTTGGTTCAGTCATAACTGTATCTTCTTCTTTAACTATATCTGATTCATCTAGTTTAGTTCTCTTTCGATTACCAATTAGATAACCTGAAGTTTTAGTTTGTTGAGGAAGATTAGTGTTTGAAGAACAGTTAATAATGGTTGAATTTGAGATAAAAGATTGGCTTGGTTATTATTATTATTATTTGTTGACACTGGTCGATTAGGAGTAGTATTTGTTCTGATGAAATTATTACTATTATTATTAGATCGATTATTTTAGTTGCTCCAAAACTATTGATTTCTATTAGAATTCTGACAATAAGTGCTCTGATTATATGATTTATCACAATTTTTGAATAGATATTCAATTTTGTTGCAGTTATAACAAGTTGGAGCAGAATAGTTATTATTATGATGATAATTTTGCTCATTATTTCTGGATGAATAAGTGAATCTTCTAGGTGTTTCAAGAGTTTCTAACTTACTGGTCAGATTCTGGAGCACTATTGTAAGTTGGTTGAGATCAGCAATTGGTTTGGTTTGTGTTTGATAATAGTGTTACAATTATATTATAAAATTCGTTAATTTCATAATTTGTAATATTTTACGAAATTATGAAAATCATATAAAGAACTTGGAACGTTTTATAATTTTCTTATATATTATTAATTATAATATTTGTATACTTTTATTTTTTTACTTTGTACTCCTATACTTTTAATACTTTTTCTACCTTGTACTCTTATATTTTTTATACTTTTTCTACTTCATGCTCTTATACCTTTTATACTTTCATACTTTTTTTATTTTATACTTTTATACTTTATATACTTTTATACTTTTTATACTTTTATATATTTATACTTTTTATACTTTTTATATTTTTATACTTATTTATTCTGAGTAGA
>CAJVPL010000318.1:0-30447 GCA_910591945.1 Ambispora gerdemannii
TAATTAACAATTAGTGTGTAACCCGTCGAAATTATGACAATATTTTTCTGAAAGGATTTAGGCAAGCATCCTTAGTTCTATAGCAATATAATATTGATATTCTATAGTAACTTGGTAATTATTCAATAATATATAATAAATATAAGTATTTAATATAAGATTATTATTTATTATTTAAAATCAATTAATATACAAATTTTATTAACAATAAATAATGAATAGTTTATTAACTAGCTAGATTTTTGTAGTAATCAATTAATACCTTTTTCAAAATTTCAATTGTGCTTTATTTATAATAAATATTTAATATTACATTTAGTTTAATTATAATAAAAATAATATATATGATAAATATAGTAAGTATAATATAGATAATAGATAAAGTATTTTAGCTAAATTTAATAAATATGATAAAGATAGTATTTATGAAATGTTGAAAATGTTTGGAATGTTTTTAAAACATTAAGAAATTAAGGAATTATAAAATTCTATTTGTAATAATACCACAAAAATACCTATCTGAGTCCAGAACTTTTAATTAAGGATGCTTGTCTAAATCCTTTCAGAAAAATATCGTCATAATTTCGATGGGTTACACACTAATTGTTAATTAGAATTTTGGCATAATTTCAGTTATGATGGGTTTCAAAACTCGTCAGAATTTTGGCGGGCTATTTACTAATAGTTTATTATAATTTCAACAGAATTTCAGCAGTCACTAAAAGATTTCGGCAAGCAACCTTACTTATAACATTATATTTAACTATCTTTACAATAGCAACAGCTTTTATTATAATTTGTTATTGGATCAATTGTTAATGTGTATAATAAGAGATATATTATTAACATTAAGAAATAAACACTATATTGTTTTATATTTAATCACATCAGTTACATAATTAGATGATAATAAAGTTCGGATCAACCCGAAACTTTTCGATTTGACCCGAATCAAAACTAATCGGGTCGGATCGAATTTCGGTTTGACCCGAACCGAAACTTTTCGGGTCGGGTCAGGTCGGGTTAGACATTTACCGGATCGGGTTGTTCTCGAACCCGACCCGACCCAGAGCTTTACTACGAACTGTCCCACTTTGTTTGTGTCGCATCATTTATCTAAATTAGAATAAGTGCAATATCAAATTGTGGCTTGTGGCTTATATCAGGGGTAAAACCCAAATTAGGAAATTTGAAATTGGGTTTGAAGTCAAGGAAATCAAGGTGGTTTGTTATCTTAATACTAAACTTTCGATCTTTTATTTATTAATAACCAATAGCACCAATTCACTCAAATATCTCGTGGACCTCTTCAAGAGACTTTCCTGCTGTTTCTGGAACCAGCTTAAAAATAAAAATCCAGCCGAGGATCATGATTAACGCGTATACCCAGAAAGTGCCTATATATAAAAATGTGACACATGTTAGTTTTAGAAATCAGCACATAAATTAAACGTCATTTTCTTACCTGTCGTTGTTATCAGCTCGGTTAATGGCAAAAAAGAAACTGCAACAGCTAAGTTGCACATCCAATTTGTAGCTATAAATCAAATTAAACTATGAGAAAACCGATCAAAATTTCCCAAAAGATGTCATCTTTCTTTTTACCAGTTGCAATCCCAGTTGCGCGTCCACGAATATTCAATGGAAACAATTCACTTTGAATTAACCATGGACAATGGCCTAATCCTAGGGCATATGTAGCCTTTTTACAGCGTTAGAAAATGACGAGTATCATAATTGTATAAAATAACACTATCATCATTAACTAACTCACCACATAAAAAACTAAACTCGCCAACGCTAAATAAGTGCCATATTGTTTCTTATCGGGACAAATCTCATAGTACTCTGACGTAGCAGGATTATGCTTAGACGGTTTAGCAGCACAAACTTTCTCTGGAAATTTAAACACGCAGCGATGATCATGCAAGCATGGACCACATCGACTTCCGTAATCGATACATTCGTCTTGTCGATTCACGAATCCCGTAATGTAAATAAATGAGATTCCCAAGATTACTAGCCCAATTATCATTCCGATCATGGTGTAAAGAAGAATTCGGCGTCTTCCGATTTTGTCAACTATGTAGAGTGCTATGGCTTTTTGATGATTTTTGTTATTTTTATCAGTTCTGTTAAATTAATTATTATGTTTGATCTTATATTTGCCCACCAGTCATAAAAAAATTCGTTAAAGCAACTAAAACCGCAAAAATAGTAGCACTTTTAATTGTTGTGAATCCCGTCATTCTCATAATAGTACCCTATATCAAAAAAAATTATTAGTCCTGTTGAATTTATTTTCCCTCTGTAAAAGTAACTAATTCTGCATACTCCATAATACATTGCCGTATCAAATCCAGAGAGCTGCTGAATAGCTTGTAGCCCACATGCGATAATCATCAGACGTGTATTTGGATATCGAAAAAGATCGGCATAAGAACCAGCGGTTACTTCAGCAAGGGTATCTTGGATTGTAGCAATTTCTGGGGGAAGGTTATTTATTAAATATTAGAAACTTATATCATAACCGAAAAAAAATCAGTAATAAAAATGATAAACCTTCATCTAGAAAACTCTGCGGTGCATTTGGATATATCTTTCGTAATACATTTTTTGCTTGTTCTGGTTTCGCATTAAGTACTAGATATCGCGGACTTTCTGGGACAAAGAGCATTCCTGTTTTATTTTAAATCAGAGGAAAAAAAGCAAATTAAAAAATATGGAATATTTCTCAAGATCAAGTGAAGAGTAAATGAAATCAATTCAATGGGTGACGCATATCCATCCAAGTGTGAAATGGTACATATACATACCAAATAACTGAACAATAGCCGGAAAAGCCGAAACACCAACCTGGAAAAAGTGTTGGTAAAATATATAGAGTATTGAAAAACTATATTAAAATAGTTACCATCCAACGCCATCCTTCACCGGTTTCAATAAACGCTATTCCAACTAAATAGCTAAGCCAATTAAATCAATAATCAACAAATTTCTGGGATTCCAATCGCAAATAGCAAATAATCATATTCTATTCAGCTACTCACGCAATAACCTGACCGCCGGTTATTAATAAGACATTAAGCGTAACTAACTGTCCACGAAAATATCTCGGTGAAATCTCGCTAATATAAATTGGCACAACCATCGAAGCCAACCCCACTCCAAGCCCAACAACCAGTCGACCAACCACAAGAAATGCATAGTTGTGTGCAAATGCCATTATACAAGCACCTCCGATAAAAATAAGTGCTGCGATTATTGAAGTGATCCTCCGACCTATTGTGTCGGACATTAAACCTAAAGATAAAATTGATGATGAATCAAACTGTCAAAAAAAAAAAACTTTCACTACTAGAAATCCTTGGTCAAAAATGTAAATATTTTACCTGCTACTAATCCTCCGAAAAAGGCACCAATTGTTGTTGCTAAAATTTTGATGATATTATAGGAAAACTAATATTTTACGAGATAAATTATTGTTTTTCTAGCATCAAAACATACCTCCAACCAGCATTCCCTTCTCAAAAGCAGTCATCGAGAAATCCTGCTCAATCAATAACATAGCACTACTTATAACCCCTGTATCATACCTTTCAATTAAAAAATTAGATTCAATTACAATGTATAGAAAATCTATTTAAAAGTCTATAAAAATATATTTACCCAAATAAAAATCCACCGATAGCGACAACAATTGCCGAAAAATAAACAAAAAACGTAACTTTTGCATGTATTTCCACATCTTTTAAAGTATCAGGGTGATGCTTAGGGCCTGATTGTTCTCCTTGGCCAGTATCATTGTTGACACTTGAAGAGCCCAGCTTTTTTGGTGGATAAACCATTTTAGTGCCATTTTCGTCGATAAAATCATCGTTGTGATCCATAAGTCGCTTATATGATACCCCAGGCTATTAGATATAAATTGTAGTTTTTGATTTGAAAGTAAAAATAAGTCAACCAATTAATTATTTTAAAAACAAAAGATTTAACATTTGATTAATGATGATATCATGGGTAAATTCATGTATAATACTTTATTAAATTTAATATTTCAAAGAAAGCAATAAAATAACCTCAGGAAATTATAATATTAAATAACTTGCATCAATTCGAGAACTTTTACTGCTACTCATACTCATGATGTTTATTATGTTTATCGTTATTGAAATTTGCGCAAAGTTCAGTTTTTACCTTTAAATCGATCAGCAACGATTTTTCTTATTGTGGCAGATCGCTAAAAATAGTATATTTTTGGTTCAACTCATTACAAATTCTGTTAGCTTTCGAATATCGAACTATTTTTACTTAGAGGTTCAAATTTGTCTATTACACGTGATACTACTCCGCTTTAACGTATCCCCTATTTTTGAAGAAGCACTGATTGTCCGGACAATTTTTCTCGTCATGGCTAGGGTACTCATCTATAATCCTAAATCGATATATTCTACAATGAGAACACTTTTAAAAAAGATTTATATATTAAAATTTTTATTATAGTGGAATAACAATTAAGTTTTTGGCTTTACAAATATATAAAAATTTATTTATTGGCTTGTTTGAACTTGCAAGTCAATTATGAAAAGTTTTAAACAAAAATTTTATTTTAGGTGTGTATTGTTTTGCTTAGAAAACAATAGCATACTGAATTTAAATATGAAAAATAACTTTATTCTCAATTAGCCATTTTTATTTAATAATAAAAAAATTATGTTTAAAAGATAAAAATTATTAGTTTTCACTAAAAAATCCATCACAAGCATTAAACACTTATGAATCAGTAAAAAATTTTCTTATTAAATAAATATATCAACTAATAATACTTGAAAAGAATTAGATCAAAATGTTTTAATAAAAAAAAACAAAAAGATCAAACTCTTAATGAATTTATTCTTTTGGATTTGTCATATCACTTGTAAAGAATATTGAATAATTAAAAAATTGTGTGGAATATGATCAGATCATAATCACATTATGTTCACGATAGTACAATTTACCCATGAGAAATACCACAAAATAAAAAAGTTAGTGTGTGCGTTATATATAAAATACTCGTTTTTCAACAATGATTCAATTTGATTTATTTATGTCTTAAATATCTTGATAACAATTAAACAAACACCAAATATGAAATTATAATTCTAATTCACCATCCATCGCCATTCATATTGATAAAACAATAGCTAATGAGTCCATTCAGGTTTTATCTGATTTCAAGCAATTCTCAAAATTAATAAATTAATTAAATCAACAAATACAAAACAAAAAAGATACTCACCCGACGTGATCAATGCCTTCCCTGATTCATCAAAGAATAAACATCCTTGATTCATCAAAGAATAAACATCCTGCCCAAAATGCTTTTGATTATTTGCATATTTAGCAAATCCGAAATCACTCTTTACTTTATTTTCCTCTTTCTCTTCTCCTTGACAGAACGACGATTCATCATCCAGATCACTTGAATCACTAGGTCCATTCAGATTGTACCAATTTCTTTTGGAATATTGATCAGGATGAATTCTCATATGTCCAAGACCAAGATGCTCAGACGACAATATTGAAGTAAATCCAAACTGGTGGTGCTCGGAAATTGTAGTTTCAGCTAAATCACCCCACCCTTCACCTTCTTCACTAGACTTTTCTTTTTCAATTTGTCGCTCAGCAAATGTCAAAGAATGTTGTGCATTTTTCGAACCTTCACGGTGTAACTCAAAGATGGGTTTCTTATCTGTTTTTGCTGAAGTAGGTAGCATAACGCCAAATGTGCGATGTGTAGCTCGATTTGAAGATAATTGAGTATTTGAAGCAGCTAATTCTTCAAATTGTGTAGCGAGCTTTTCGTCTTCTGTTTGAACATTAAAGTTTTGGTAGTCGTTTGATAGTTGATTTATGTCGGCTTCCATTTTGCGTTATATGCACCAGAGCTGTTGAATTATTATATTTTTTAGAAATTGTTAACAATTGTGTAATGGTAAATTGCATTATTGACGCGTAATCAGATAACGTAATCCACATTAATGCACGAAGTTGATTTCTACAAATAATTTCACTTTTTTTTTGTCTCAAGTCCCTGGTTTCATTTTGGCCAGATTCTGAGTTACAACTATGGTAAGTTTTGTTTTTTTATTGGTTTAAAAGAGCGTAATTTGCCTTCTCGAGTGAAAGCAGCAAAAGTCAGGCTATCAAAGGCGAAATTTGTGAAGATTTCTAGTTTGACTTTTGAGCTTAATCAAAAGATATATAGTGGAAGTCTTGAAAGATTTCTTGAAAGGATAAACTCTCTTTATATTAACGGTTTCTTCCTCGATCTTTCAAAAATTAATAATAGGGAAATGCACAATCCGGACTTCCGCCGCTTGGGCCTGGTGAAGATGGAAACAAGAAAGACGACCAAGTTATAAAATATATATTTTCAATCGAATATTTTTGATGAATTCGTAATTTTTACATATTTTCTTTTGACCGAATTCTTATAGAACAAAAATAAGAAAAAAAAATGGGAACCACCACTTCCGACTCGTGTGGGAAAAAAGAAAAGACGTGGAGTGGATGCAACTTCCAAATTACCTGCAGGTAAAATTCAAGATCTATAATATGAAGTTTCCAAGTACAAATTTATAATCGAATTTTTATTCATAAATTGATAGTAATTCTTAAAAATTTGAATTCTAGTATTTCCTACAACTCGGTGTCGCTTGAAGCTTCTTAAAATGGAACGCATAAAAGATTATTTATTATTGGAAGAGGAATTCGTTCAAAATCAAGAACGTTTGAAGCCACAAGAGGAAAAGGCTCAGGTATAATTTTTTTCCGGAAATGTTTGTTTAAAGACATTCAGCATGATTGATTGATTGATTAATTAATTTAATATGGACAATCAGGAAGAAAGAACTCGTGTCGATGATTTACGTGGTTCACCTATGGGTGTCGGTACATTAGAGGAAATTATTGATGATGACCATGCAATTGTATCGTCATCAACAGGTCCCGAATATTATGTCAGTATTCTTTCATTTGTGGATAAAGATTTGTTGGAACCGGGATGTTCCATCTTGTTGCATCATAAGGCCATGTCTGTTGTCGGCGTACTTCAAGATGATACCGATCCGATGGTTAGCGTAATGAAACTTGAGAAAGCACCGACGGAATCATACGCTGATATTGGTGGTTTAGACCAACAAATTCAGGAAATTAAAGAATCCGTTGAATTACCATTAACTCATCCAGAATTATATGAAGAAATGGGTATAAAACCTCCGAAAGGGGTTATATTATATGGTGTACCTGGAACAGGTAATTTTTTCCTTGAAATAAATCTACTTTAAATATATCTAAATAACAAATTTTGAATATTAATAAATTCTAATTTACAAAATTATTAGGAAAAACATTATTAGCAAAAGCTGTAGCTAATCAAACTTCCGCGACATTCCTTCGTGTGGTCGGTTCAGAGTTAATTCAAAAGTATTTAGGTGATGGCCCTAAACTAGTACGTGAACTTTTCCGCGTTGCGGAAGAGCATGCACCGTCAATTGTCTTTATCGATGAAATTGACGCTATTGGAACAAAACGGCAAGCAGATTTAAATTCAATTCTAGACCTCGTAATGGAATTAATATTATTCTGAATTTCACGATTGATTTTGGAAACTTTTTATATAGGTATGATTCTAATTCGGGTGGTGAAAGGGAAATTCAAAGAACCATGTTGGAACTACTAAATCAATTGGATGGATTTGATTCACGAGGGGATGTTAAGGTATTGCTTTCATTGAGAAAAATTACGAGTTTTATGATACAATTAATCCCAATTCAAATTATAGGTTATCATGGCAACGAATCGCATTGAGTCACTTGACCCGGCATTGATTCGTCCAGGACGTATTGATAGAAAGATAGAGTTTCCATTACCCGATGTGAAAACAAAACGTCGAATTTTTAATATTCATACTGGTAGAATGACACTAGCCGAGGACGTTGACTTGGAAGAATTTGTCATGTCGAAAGATGACTTGTCGGGAGCTGATATCAAAGTAAAAGCTCTTTTTATGTGTAATAAAATAATATCTATACGAAATATTTGATTATTAATTTTTTTTATTCTTGGGTATTATATAGGCTATTTGTACAGAAGCAGGACTGCTGGCGCTCCGTGAACGACGCATGAAAGTTGTCGCAGAAGATTTCCGAAAAGCGCGTGAAAAAGTCTTATATCGTAAATCAGAGGGTACACCTGAAGGATTGTATTTGTAAACTATTACATTATTATTATTACAAATGCTGCGTAATAAAAATTGTTATTGTTATACGTAAAGAACTATCTAAATTACATAGTACTATTATTACTACTACCGTAATATTCGGCAAATAGTACCCCTCGACCCCTCTTTTTTTACTTGTTTTTTTTCCCAATAAACTTTGATCATAGAAGAGACCCGGGGTACTATTTGCCGAACGTTACAGTATTATTATTATTATTTATTTACGTTGCTGAATTCATAACGATGAGAGATAAAACGTGCGAGATGATTACAGCATGCCGATTATGTATTATATCTCTCCGATCAGAAATCCTATAAAAGATAAAGATGTGGTTGTAAAGCCATTTTCTGTAGCAAAGGCTAAGCGCAATTTAAATGTTCCATTTTCCATTAAAATATTTCGCTAAATAATTACAATATCGCCTAAATTGCTCGAACGAAAGCAAATAAAGTTCAAGTACACAAAAAAAACTGAAAAGAAAAAAGAATTCACAGCTTGGTTATTTTTTAAACCATGAAAAAATTATTATTTGTAATAACCGTGACGATATTTCTTTTGTTCGTAACAAAAAAGTCTATTGTGAAATATGCGACTGAAGTTATAAGCCAAAGTCCCGATATTAATAACGATGATAGCAGCTATATTGGAAATTATACAACAAAAGAAATTTCAAATACTAGTGAAATAGCTAAGAATCTTGGCAATAAAAATGACAATGAAGAACCAACTCCTAAAAAACGGTTGAATGAAACAGAACTTGATACTTTAAAAACACATGCTAGATACGCGGCCGCTAGCTATTGCGCTCAAAAACGGTTGGAAACTTGGTCGTGTGGAAATCGATGTGTTGGAAATGTCACTATTGAATCAGTATTTCATGATGATAAAAAAGGAGCAGCTGGTTATCTTGGTATGGACCGGGATGCAAAAGTGATCGTTGTTGGATTTCGGGGGTGAGTTTTATTCAATTGGGGGTAAAACGATTAATTTTGCATTTTCTCATCTTTTCTCAAATTCAAATAAAGGACGCATGATTGGGTAAGTTGGTTATACGATTTAAGATATTTACAGCTTGATTACGAATATCCAAATTCAGAAGGTTTGAATTAAGATTCTCTGAGTTTTTTTTTTTTAATCAAATGATAACCATTCATTATGTTAATATAATCAGGCGCTTTAGTTCACGGTGGCTTTTATAAAATGTACGATCGCGTCAGAGAAAGTTTATTATGGAAAATACAATTGATGTTAACCAGAGTTGAGAACTCATGTCGTGGCTATACTTTGATAATTAGTGGCCATTCTATGGTTGGTATTGGTGTTTTAGGTTAAAGGAAGAGATTTTTACTATTAGGTTATATTTATTTATCGACTTTTGATAATAATTAATAGGGAGGTGTATTAGCAATATTTCTAGGGCTAGATGTGAAGAGATATATTTTAAACCCGATTCTAGAAGGAATTTCATTTGGCACGCCGTTCGATATTCAAATAACGACAATTGGTGAGCCGCGTGTTGGTAATGATAAATTTGCCAAACTGGTGGAATCTGAATTCTCGAAAGGGACACAGAATCATATTCTTTCAAGGTATATATATATATATATATATTATTCTTGATTTTTGGTTATTTTACAAAATCTCAATTTTTTTTATCATTCGAAAAAGGGTTACGCATCGGAACGACGTAGTTCCACATTTACCACCACGCAAGGTTGGATTTACACACCATCGACACGAAATTTGGTCTAAATGTAAACGGGATAATTTTTATTGCAATGATGAAGAGGTGAACGATGAACCCGTTGAGGATGAGAAATGTTTGATGGGTTCGAAAGTATTTGATATAGTCCCTCATCTTTTTATCTGGGGTATTCCTTTTGATTCTTTTTGTTGAGAATTTGCGTTGGCAAAATTTATCTTATTTAACCTCTATTTAATCATTTCCGGAAACCAATTCAGAATAATCAATAAAAAGTTGAAAAATAATATAAAAATAAACTCTTGTATATTTCCTTTTCTACGAGTCGCTTGTGTCAAGAATTTTGATTTGTTATTTAAGAGGAAAAACAAAAAATAAGTAGCCACGTTTTATATTTCATAAATCAGAAACACCTTTTTGTGTTACAAAAAACTCTCTTTTAGCATGAGTGATGATGGATCTCAAATGCATGATACGGATCGATAAGGAATACTTTAAAAAAGTCGCGAGATCACTTTATATTACGGATCGATAACGATAAGGAATACTTTAAAAAGTCGCGAGATCACTTTCTCTTAAATAGGAATATCGATATAGATTATGTGACCAAGCTCTTCAATGTAGTGATCTAGATTATGAATCTTTCGTAGATAAAGATTCTTGTTTTTGGTGTTCCTTCTCTTATTCCTTTCATTTTTTATCATTTCGGTACTCTCTCTTAGAAGATATCATTATAAACAATTAAATTAGTCTTTTTTGTATTAATAATATTCCCAATTGTATATTAATAGTAGCATAGAATGTCACAAAATGCACCATCGTCTAGCGTAGCTTCTGAGGTATTAGCACCTCAACCCACTTCCAAAATTTACAAGCAAACCATTAATACAACATATGATGTCGAGAAAACCCCGAAAAAAAAAGTTATATATCCATTTTGGTTGGGAGGTAAGTTTTAATATCTGACATTTTGCTCAATTAGTAAAGCCCCTTTTTTCATAACGCAAATGTATTCTTCTAAATTAAGGCGCCGCTGCAATGACAGCAGCCACAGTGAGTCACCCATTTGATTTGATAAAAGTGCGTCTGCAAACGTCAAAAGGAGCCGCAAAGGCCAGTGCATTACAAACTGCAATTAATATAATACGTACTGAAAGTTTCTTCGGACTATATCGTGGTTTGAGCGCAAGTCTGCTACGACAGGCCACTTATTCCACAATGAGATTCGGAACATATGAAAAAGTCAAGCTTCTTTTGGCCAAAGGTACTTTCTGTTTCTTTGGTTTAATCTAAAAGAATGAAAAATTAATATTATATCTAATATAAATATATAGACGGTCAGGAACTTTCATTCACGAAAATGGTATTTGCCGGTGCTGTGGGTGGCGCTGTTGGTGGTGTATCTGGTAATTCTGCCGATATTGTAATGGTTCGGATGCAGAACGACGCCAAATTAGAACCACATTTACGACGCAATTATCGACACGCTTTTGATGGTCTGATACGAATTGGGAAGGAAGAAGGAATAAACGGATTTTTTCGTGGGGTGGGACCTAATGTCAATCGTGCTATTTTGATGAATGTATCGCAAGTGACCACGTATGATGTGTTTAAGCTATCATTATTGAAAACTGGTTATTTCAAAGATAATATATGGACTCATTTTAGTGCGAGTTTATTATCGGTAAGTATTCTTTGGTTGATTTTGTTTCCGATGCTATGAATTTATCCTCCGAATTTATTTCTTTTATTTTATTATAGGGTTTGGTCGCAACTACGATATGTTCTCCCGCAGATGTTATAAAAACGCGTATTATGAATTCAGGCTCAAAACCAAAGGTAGTACAAGTATTTCATGTCATTTTAAATTTTTTCATCCCCTTACTTAATTCATTGATTTTTGAATCTGCCTATATAGAGTGCTTTTTCGATCTTATTAACTATCATTCAACAAGAAGGACCTTTTGCTCTCTTCAAAGGCTGGGTGCCTGCATTCGCGCGTCTTGGCCCGCACACCATCATAACGTTTATTGTGCTAGAAAAGATGAAAGAACTTTACATTAGAAAGGAAATATTTGGGATAAAATTTTCTTCTCAATAGATATTAGATTTATTATTGTGTATGAGATTTATTAGAATGGGATCATTTACTGTTTGAAGTTTTTAGACGGAAACATTAAATAGAACTATTATTTAATTCATTATGTTGACGTTCATTTCTTTAATGTATTAGAAGATTTTTTATTTGCCAAGTTTGGAAAGAATTCAAAAATAAAACAAGCAAGGTTGCACCATCTTAGGTCAGGTTTTAGAATATGTAATACAAGGTTCAGTTTATTTTAAGAATATTGATATAATTAGATTTCGTGAATTTGATTATCCATCTTTATGCATGCATTTAGGAAATTTGTGTAAATTCACATATAGCGGGAACAAACATGTACAACTTTTCTCCTGCTGCTGTTGGTCTTTGGTCTTTGTACGTTGGTGTTCTGCGCACTCTATATATATACATTCGTTTTTTTTTTTTTTTTTTTTTCGTTTGGAGGGAAGAAACGACGAAGACTATCAAAAATTTCTTTTGATTGTTGTTACGAAACAATAATCTACTTCACGTTGGAGCTAGCACCTAAAAAAAGACCTTAGAATTTACATTTTAACTTTTTGAAGTTTAATAGTAATGCAATATCAACATCACTACCACCAAACCCAACATAGTGGAGGTTTGTCTCCTAACACAGGAGCAGGCGAGGCGCATAGTTATTTTAATGATCCACATTATCCCCCTTCTAATCCTCACTACCCTTACCAGCATCACAATCCACATGATCCCTCTTCTAATCCTCACTACCCTTACCACCATCATCACAATCCACATGATCCCAATAACAACTCACAGTATTATCAAACACCACTACAAACGCCACCACCACCTTTTTTTTATGAAAATCTTGAAATAAAAAGTCAAGAAGATCACGACGATTCGCCAATGCATAAACCATCAACTTTGGTAAAAATATGGTGGGGTGGGCTTTCTATCGTCAATATTTATACGTTAATTGGTACATTTTTATTGCTTATTACAATATATAAAGAGGTATGATTTTAAACTTTACTCGAAATAATAATGCGAATTTATATTTCGTGATAATAACTTTAATATATTTATTTAGGCAAATAATAAATCTATATCAAAATCTGTATTTATAATTATCGCACTCTTTGAATTATTACCTCGTCTTTTTAATGTTTATCAAATAAAAAAATACACTCGCGCTAAGTTTGCCTTTTGGGATGGAATCGGTGTCTTTATTGGTATTGTATTTTCCTTTAAAGCTAAAATTCAGTTATCTTCTTCCATGAAATCTCGAAGCTTAATTAATATTTTTTAATTTTAGGCAAAAAAGAAGCATACATGTTATTCGGAACTATATATATAACCGACGGCCAAGTGAGACGATTATCCTTGATTTCAGACATGATTTGTTTCTTTTATCTTGCTTGGTTATTCTACGCGTTTAAAACAAATATGGGAAATCTGAAAGGTCAAAATTCGGATGAAGTAACAAGTAAAATTGGGCTTAACTTTATCATATTAGCTATAACCGCGGCGTTGTTGGCTCTTCGTGCAATTGTAGATGTGCTTAGTTACATATTTAAGTGTGGACGAGAAGATAGGATTCGGAGAAGAAGACTAGCCGAATCATCACGTGGATTAGGTGAAATCGGCAATAAAGCTTAATAAAAAGATTACAAAAACGAAATAGATACATTTATAATGATTGGGGGGGGGACAACATGATACAGATTGATGAATAAAAATTGTAGTTGGGATCGGAGCTCTTACATTATTCTCGCGGTTGTCTTTTTGGCTGGCCGACTTGACAATGAACAGTCAAAATTTTATAATTACATTTTTTATATCATGTATTAGCATATTAATTAATGTTATCGTTATAGTCTTAGTCATTCTCTTCCACACAGGGTTGTGGGATTTTAATGCTTATATTTATTCAGGATTTATAGAACATTAGGCAAAAATCATTAATACAACAAAATCTAAAATCATTGGATTTCAAATAGTTTTAAAATTCAATATTACTTGTGTTGATTTTTAATAAATTATAGAAATTTGATTTTTTTTACATTGAATATTTTTACTGATTTTACTCTGTCAATATGTATGCTTTTGTCGTTTTTTTATAGTGTATCAAAAAAATCTATTAGTAAAAAATTGCTAGGTTCATAGTTTTCAGATTCCCTCTAAATTAACGGCGAATGCGATATTCACTACAATGAATCAAGTATTTATGATTGAGTCTTGACTTCACAAATTTTACTGATTTATCAAATCATTCCTATCTTATATGGTAGGGTGAGGCAGGTATCACTCTATTTAACAATGGTTTCTTCAATAAATTCCTATTATAGCTAACTAAAGGCAATTAAGCTAGCAATTATTTTCAATAACGAATAGAATAAACTTGATACGTCTCCCGCTACAAGCCCACGTGATGAAAAGGGTCTAAACCGAGCTGAAACTATTGCCAAAACTTTGTCAGTTCAATAAATATTTACAATTAACGATAATTGTATGGTGCATACCATCTAAAGTCATCAAACGTTTGTATTTTATAAAATATTTAAACTTCTCAACTAAGAAGTCAATTCAAAATTTAGTCCGTAAATATGGTAGAAAAAGGCTTATTCTACCATATTTACGGATTAAATTTTGAATTGACTTCTTAGTTGAGAAGTTTAAATATTTTATAAAATACAAACGTTTGATGACTTTAGATGGTATGCACCATACAATCAAATAATAGGTATAATAACAAACCACGAGAAAAAGATAAAGGTCATCACGAATTTATATGTTTAACATGTAAATTGAGGGTAATTTAAAGAATATTCCCCAACCAACTTTTTGAATGAAAGCCTTTTGGGAAGTTATTTTGTCAAGCTCACCAAGGAGAACATGTACTTTAATTGAACATTTTTTTTAATCAAAATTATTTCATAGATATTTATTATCAGCATTTCAAATACAACTGAAAATTTGTACACGAAAGTCACAGCAGAATTCCTTGTTGAACAAATAGAACAGTTGTTACCATTACATTATCTCTCGTTGGAACATGTTAAAATCCTGGTGTTACCCAAAATGAGCGATGATCATAAAAACAACAAAGGATACAATCGCTTGTTTGGAAGAATAAGATGCAAGTTTTGTTAACTGTTTTTTGGCCCAGCTTGGTGCCGTGATTAAAAAGAATCCCAGAGAGGATCATAAAATGCTCCGACGTCATTACATAAAACTTTTAACGCACAATTCGAAGAATTTAGCATTTATTTGTTTACTTTCTGCATCCGGAATGTAGAGGCAGTATCGGTATTGAATACTAAAATTGTTAAAACTATTTGACCATACAACTATCTTTATTAGGTATTGGGCAAGCCACCGTCTGGCAATAAATGAGGAAGTCACAAAATTTTCTGGGATGTTGAAAAAAATAAGCGTTGAGCTAAAGAAATACTAGTCACAATTGCGCCAAATACTGTGAAAATACTCTCCTTGTACTCCTCTTATGTGGTGGCGTAACTGTGAGATGAAACCATTATATGAAACAACTCATACAATAACGATATAGAAAGTAGAAAGCTCGAAAAGATCTTTCGCCATCTTTGTTAAATTTAAATTAGATGAGCTTTTAAATTTTCGGCATTTTGAACGAGTTTAGCGATTCGGATGTGGTTTGTCCGAAACCCGAAAATTTTCGGTTCAAAACCATTTTGGCAGTGATTTGAAATTTTGTATATTTCTTCATTGATCTTGTGTAAACAAAATCATTTAATAAAAATCCAAATATGTGATTATCCTTTTGCTCGTTTTTAAGTAGACAAGGAAGAAAAAGAAGATCAAATGAATATTCAATCAGCCAAAATTTTACTAATAAAAATATCAAATATCTCCAACAGTTTTTCGGACATGACATATTTAATAACGCGAAAAATTTTCACATTCACCACTTTTTTGCTATTGTCACTCATAATATTTTCGTCAAGTGTGTGATTGGATTTTTAATATATTTTTTTGCAGATAAATTTTTTCAGGTATGATAACAAATGTTTGGGGGGTAAAAAATTGATATCGTCAAGATAATACAGTAAAAGAGTCGGGATGAAAAAAGATATTTTGTATAAAAGGGGAAAGGAATATGATGACGATGATATGATATTATATATTATATATAATATTTATATGTACAACCTCAACATATTTTTTTGATGCAGAATCTTTTTTGTTGTTTGATAATACATGTATAAACACAATTTTTTTGGGTTTGATGTTGTTGACGTTGCAAGTGTTGTTTTTTTTGTGCACAAACTGTGAAGATTCAACACATAATCTTGAATTCGTGAAGTTGATGTGATTTTGTGTGTCCGTGCGTGTCTGCGTGAATATGTGCGTGTGCTCGTGTGTGTACGCGAGCAAGAAGTCTACTACATCTCGGAAAAAAAAACAAAGATTTTGTAGTGATGGAATAAAATGGGTTGAATATAGGTGTATATTATCGTTTGTATCAGGGGAAGGGGATAATTATATATAGATATATACTATATATTATATATATGTATTTATATGTATATACTTTTCAAAAAAACCACTATTTGGGTTTAATATAATAAAATTAATAATCCAAAGGTAATGTTAATAATAAGTATGTATTGTTACTGATGTCTGGTATGTTTGTTGTTTAGTAGATATAAAAATGATTTGTTTTGAATTAATCGTCCTTTTCTTGTTCTACCGTTAAGTAAAAAAAAAATAAATGATAATAATAATATGAATAATGATAATCAAAAATCCAAAATAAAAAAAGAATAAATTTTTTTCCCTGTGCGTGCACCCAATGATGACGACAAGTGTAGAAAATAATAGATAATTATGATAATTGCTTGTTTGCAAATCAGCGAACCCAACTGTTCATTTGTTAATGCGCACATTAGTTCTTCCAACCTATCAATCCATCCGCCCATTCATCCAATCCTCTTATTTGTTAAAATACTCCATACACACACACACACATATATTCATTTACACACTCAAACACACAAAATTCACTGCTTATAGTACAATTTACTTTTCAGTTCTAGCCACGGTAAAGCACCCTCCAAATCATCCTCCTTAAACATTTCCTCACAAACCTCTTGACAAGTCCGATAGAATTCGGTCACGTTACCTCGATTCGAGCTTAATAATTCCTTATATTTTGCTTCATGTAATTTTTTAAGTATATACGCAAATCTCATATCTCTTAATGTACCAAATGCCACAGGAATTTTATGAGCGCGTTTTAATTCTGCGACAAAATCCTCAAATTTCAATGCAGGTTGAGCAGATGGATTCTGCGAGAGACTAATTTGTTTACGCTTGTCATTCTCGATTTTTACGACATTCAGAACACAATTTACTCGTGAATGTACTTCTTCTATTGTTGACATGCTTAGTTTTGGCGCTTTAATACGCTGCTTCGTATTACTGTTATTATTGTTGCTGTTGTTGTTGCTATTATTGGTATTATTATTGGTATTATTACTACTATTGTTAGTTGTTTGACTAAAATGATTTTGATGATGGTTCAGATTTTGTTTATGGTGGTTATGACGGTGATGATTATGATGAGGATGATTGTGATAAAGTGAAATATGATCATTATCCTGTGACGACGAAGACACGGTCGAAGAAGCACCATCATCCTTATCGCCCAATTCTAATTTCTGTCTCTTAGATCTAGGTAATGACATAAGATGATCGGATCGTATATTTAAGGGTGGTGGTGAATAAGCGGATGAAGCGGATGAATAAGATTTTGGCGTGTGTACAGTTGTATTCGAGGCATTGTGTCTCTGATACTCCTGTATGCCATGCCAAAGTAATAGACAATTGCCCAGACTTATTTCAGATCCATTTTTACCACGCAAGTCTCGAAGAAATTTTTCATTTTCAATTAAAAGAAGAATTTCTGGGTCGTCTATATCATTATCAAGAAGTACTGGTAGAATTGTGTTCAAACGTGCTGGTGACATTGCCGGGAATTGCATCAACAATTTTTTTAATGATTCTAAAGGTGTTATTATATGATCATAATCCTAAAAAAATAAATTTGATACAAATAATACAATAAAAATTAATATACTAAGAAAATATCAATAAAAACATTGGTAACTATTTTGGTCGACCCGAAATTTAAATAATTTCAATATACCTCACATCTACTTGCCGAATCAATCATCATATTATCTCCGTAATCTTCTTCCGATCGAGAATCTTCGTGAGTGTGAATCGAGGTTGGAGAATCTATCGGGGTTCTATAAGAGTATTGTGGCGGTGTGTGTTGTTGGATCGGAGGCTGAGTTTGCAATTGTGGATGTTGCTGTTTTCGTTTCTTTTTATTATTACTATTGTTAGTATTATTTTTTTTCGACGAAGCAATGCTTCCATTGCTGCTGCTACTACTGCTGCCGCCGCCACCACCACCACTGCCGCTGCTGCCACCAGGGGTATGATTATTTTGATATGACGCAGGATAAGAATGATGATGAAATGTGGTGGTAGTAGTTGCATTATTATTACTATTATTATTGTTATTATTATTTTGTGGCTGGTGAGTCGTCGTCGTCGTAGTAGTAGTAGTAGAAATAGGAGGTGAAATATCGGGTGATTTACTATTGTTACTTTCTATAATGTCCATTGGAGAATCGACAACTGGTCTGATACCCATTTGTGAAGACGAAAGAGAAGAATGCATAGAAGGTGGTCCGTTAGATACATTCGAGCAAAAACGTTCGAATATAAAAGTTATCGGTTGTTGAGCAAATTGAGGTGGTTGTTGAGAATGATGAGAAGAGTGTTGTTGGGTAGCAGTAGAAGTTGTATTTGACGAAGATAAAGGTGGTGAGGAAGGTGAAGGGGAGCCAATGGGATGGATATTGTGTTGGTGTGAATTGTGACCAGGTTGAGTGTGATGCTGGTGGTGTAGATGGTGGTGAGTTGTAGACTCACCGAGGTTCACGCTGTTATTTAGTATTGTAGCATTACCATTATTTCGAGGGCCAAGTCCGAGAACTAGAGGAGGCAAATTAACGGGTGTTCCGACAATCGGAGCAGACGTTGAGTGTGTCAGTTCCGAAGAGGCGTGGTGCTGCGATGTCGTTGTCGTCTGCTGCTGGGCTAACGACGATGTTGATTGTGTAGTTGTAGTAGTAGTAGTAGTATTGCTAGTATTATTATTAGTTGCGGTTGGACTAGTTGTTGGTGGTGATGGCTGTTGTTGAGATTTGTGATGAATAGATTCTTCAACTAATGGGACATTGTTGTTCTCCATTTCACTGTGTCGCAACCCGGGATTACGGAGAGGACGACGAAGCGAGAGTGGAAGCGAACAAACAACAAAGAAAAAGTAAAACGGGAAAAAATTGAAGACTACAAAATGGAAGAAACCAACGAAAAAAACCAAAAGAGGAAAGAGGGGCCAGTAAAATAAAAAAGTTTTTTCACACACACTTGACTACCGACGCTGACACTAATACCAATACTAATACTAACACTAACACTGACACTAACACTAACACTACGCTAACAAACAAACTTATTGACTGACCCCGTGTGTGCGTGTGCGTGTGCGTGTGTGTGTGCGTGTGTGTGTGTGTGTGTGTATTGTTAATAGAAAACAAAATAATTAGTATCGGTATATAACGATAATTTTAAAGATTCTTGTTTATGTATTTGTAAAAGTGTATATACGTGGAGCATGTAAATGTGAGATTAGGCTAAGATTTAAAATCACGATAGTAATGAATTGTTCGGGTTGGTTGTTCCTGCGAAGTGCTGTGTCTGAGAGTTTATTGCACTTGCTTTTTCTCTTTGCACTAAGAATGTGTGAATCTAATATATTATCTATCCACTAGAAGTAAGGAGGAAGTATAACAAGATTTTCATCATTTTCATCATTTATCTTGTCGGATGATGTTGTTTTTCCTGTTTGTGTGTGTGTTATTGTGTATTGTGTAGTGTGGCATATTATCCGCTGCTGTTCTGGTGTCATCAAAGTTTAATAATTTACGACAGAACGGTATCTAACGAAACGATAACTAACGATAACATACGATAACGATAACAATAACAATGTGTATATAATGCACCATTCATTAATTCAAAAACGAACGAAAGAATGAACGGGAAAAAAAATTACGATAGAATACAGTTTTAGATTCTGTCCTTCTCTCCGCTGTCAGTCTTATTTTATATAGGAATTTCCATTCCATCATCCCAATACGACAACACACCACAGCAGATACATAATACAGACATCGCAAATTATCTATTCGGGTAAAAGTACGAGAATATCATCGTCGTGATTAGTATCATTATTATCCTTCTTCGAAACATTTGACAGTACAAGTAAAACGGAGGAGCATTAGCTCCAAATTTATTAATTTCTAATCATCGTCGATAGATACTCGTTTAGTGAATTTCGTTGCACATTTTTATTCGCATGAGCTACCACCACATTACCATTATTATGCTATGATGATCAATTCTTGCTTAGCTTGCTTTCAAATGCATCACACGACTTAAATTTTTGCTGGTGATTTCTTTATTACTAAGGTTCATCATCCAATTTTGGCCGTCATCAGCATTTACTATCATCATCACTATTATCATGACACCCAGACAAAAGCAGGAATTCACACGCGATAACAAAGCAATAGCATCATAGACTAATAAGCGTATCCGAACATGGCAAAGTTGGAAAGTACAAGTGAGTAAGCAAGCAGCAGTAACGCCCAGTGAATAGTCGTATTAACTAACCACCACACAAATGGGATACCCACACCATAAACACCCTTAACTACTAACAGCACAACGATTGTGATAGGGAAGAGTCCACGATTCAGCCTGTCTCTCCTTTGTCAGTCTGTCTCTTCGTCAGCCTGTCAGTGTGTCATTATTAAGAGGATAATGATGAACACAATACAATCAATGAATTAATAAATTAGCGAAATTAATTGAGAAACAAGGAATAAGAATGGTGAATGAGAGACACATTTTATGATGCTCGTTTCCTCGATCGGTAAAAAATTAACTCTGAAATAATACCTGATTTGGTATAGATTTTTTTTTAGTAAATTTCTAAATCGATCTCAGTTTACCGTCTAGGATCATAAATAGATCTATTCTTCCGTATATATCACAATTAGATAAGTACAACTGAAAAAATGAAACAATCGTGATCCATAGATGTGCATCTCAAAGAAAAAAAGGAAGTATATATGGACTTTTTGACTTCTATTATCATCATTATTATGATGTGTATGTAGAAAAAATTAATTTTAAGGATAAATTTTTTGAATATATATATATATATACTTATAAACTATATGTACAAACAACGAGTCAAAAATCTGGTGATGATGATTATTAATATTATTAATAGTATTATTATAATGATGATGATGATGATTATGATGATGATGATGATGATGATGATTGGAATATTTTGAAATTGATAACTTTTTGCGTGTGAACGAATGTGCATGTAAATGTATATGTGTGTGTTATGTGTGTGTGTGTGTTGTGTGTGTGTGTTCATCCGAACTAAAGTCTCTTTAGATATACAAATTCAGCACTGCTCTAAAATATCTAACTCGGTGTATGCGTAGATGCCATATTTTATTGTTATCATGAATTTTTTTTTATCATGATAAAGATTAATTTCTCTCATTGTCATCATCGCACCATGTAGTATGGATTTGACGGTGATGGAACGTGTACAAGTGACGTCGTTGACGACGATGCTGATGATGACGTCATGATCGTCGAATTCGGCGGTGCAAAATTGAATGGTAATAATGGTGGTGTTACATTTGAAATATGCAGAGGACTAGTTGTTCGAGGTGGTGGCAATGCAAATTCTTTTGCCAATTCTGATGAAATTGGTGGTAATACAATGTTATCCTGTGAATTTCTTTTTCTTGGTGAATTTGGATTTGATGGCTGTTGCATAACAGCAACTGATTCTACTTTAAGTCTTGTGGTTAGATCCAAGCTTCGAAGTACTGTCGATGGTGGTGGCAATATCAGAGGACTTGCCGGTTCCATCGGAATTTGCCTACCGGTTTTTACTTGACTTGTCATGTGATCTGCATGTGATGGTGATGCGTTTGACTTGAAACTATTGGTTGTCGATGAAGATGATGACACAGATGACACAGTGGTTGCTGCGTCATTCGAATCATATGTTTCTGATGATGGTTGTTGCTGATGCTGCGGATTACTACTATTACTACTATTATTATTATTACTATTACTTTTGATTTTGGTTAGTTCTGTACGTATAGATTCATTTTCCTTCTGCAGATCCTGTTACAAAAAAAAACGAAAGGGAGGTTAATATTAAATAGGAAACCAATTTGACGCTCATATTTGTGGTAAATTAAAAAAGAACAAGAATTTAGTAAGGATAATCCCTCTCTCGCGCGTCACAATTCGAGGAAAATCTTTTGTTGATTTACGCATAAACCATATGATTTTAGAAAATCATTTAACCAAAAAGGTATTTTAAAAGGGGAAGAACCAACAATAATTTGCAAAAACTTAATGATTATCATTGGTTGAACGAAAATGGCAATCGAAAATCGTGGAAATTGAAACAAACCTTTATATATTCCACGGCCCGCCTCAAAATGCTACCCTTGTTGGGTTTGGATCCAGAACGATACGCCGTGGGCATAAGCAGTGAAATTTCATAAATAGTATTATTGATGTTGTTTCGCCTTTTACGTTCTACATTATTATGATTTTCTCGTCGTCGTTTTAAACGTTCCATAGCGGTCTATTATTAGAAACAATGAATTGAATAACAATAAAATGGGTAAATGTTTAGTCAATGTAGATTTAGATCGATCTTAATTCCTGTGTCATTCTCTATGTATGAAAATGCATGTATGACGCACAGATACTATTTATGTGCTGTTTGTAAAACCGTGATAATCATTATCATAGAGTACCCGATTTTTTCTTTGGGAAGATGCAGAACAATTAACACGTGTATATTTACCTGCATATCTAGACTATTTCTGATATTGAGGGAAACACCAATTCAAATATGGTGCAGGAGGGGGAGGGAAATAAATATTTAGTAAATAACACATGAAAATTGAACCCAAAAACATCATATCATATTATAATCAAAAAAAAATGGTTAAACAAGAATCGCGTATTGATTGTCCAATCAGATTGAGCCTACCTATTCAAAATATTGACACCATTCACACGATACTGTAATTGCTTTTTTTCCTTTGACTTTTTCTTTGACATGTGCTGCGGAGCAAGATCCGAAGTAAAGTTCAAAAAAAGTGGTTGGTTACTTGGGTGGTCACTACTCGTGTCTTGCATTTCGTCGTCACTGTCGTCATCCTCGTCAGCTGAAGGTGAGACATCACGTGACATTGTCGCAGACGAGTCATAGTAAGTCTCGTGAGAGTCGAGAATGGTAGGTTTCGTGTTTAGATATAATTGTAGGTGATCTTGCTTCACGTTTGGAAAGAATTTATCGGATCCATCGGGCATATGAACTCGCACATGAGTATTTTGGTTGTAGGTGTTGTGTTGCCATTCGGCAATTGTACCTCCTTGGGAGATGCAATCAGGCAAACTATGACTATGTGTATTATTGTGGTGGTGAGGACCTTGTTGTTCGTGTTGTAACGCGTTTGACATATTTGTTGGTGGTGCTGGCATTCTGTTTTTACAAGTTAATTATCCTTTCCCCTCCTTTTATCTATTTTCACTGTTGCATAAAGGGTTGGTGGTCGTTTCTTTCTAAAGATAATGTGTCAAAATAAGAATAACAGTAATAATCCAAGTAGCTTAAGCGAATATGAAGCAGCGATCAAAAATAAGAGGGCGAAAAAAGTAAAAAATTCAATAAACGAAAAGGTATTAAAAGTAAAAAATGACAAGAGACAATCGTTACTGGTAATATATATAAAATCATGATATAATAAATTTTATTTATTTATGATATATTAGAGTTTCACCTGGAGCCAGTAGGAACAAATGTTACTACATACCTTCTAATACTTCTAATATATATTCTTTCACATAGATTAAATAGATAATAGACAATATATATTTAATTCTTAGATTTTGTATGTTTTTTTTCACCTGAAAAATGACATGTTGTTACACAGCTGCCGCCACTATTCATTATAAAGTTAATTAATTATACTCAGTTACCATAAATTCTTTAGGAGGAGTAAAGCAAAATATATGGTACATTTGAATTTGTTACCTAATATGGAAAAACGTTCCTTGTTTACGTCATGCGCTTTTTATTTCTATTTTTTAGTTTATTCTCACAAATCGTATCGATATGTCAGTGATTGATGATTGATTGTTCGCACATGGACAAGTTATTTTTTTCTTTGGTCAAGAAATTTGGTCATTTATTTAACCGCCGAAAATGTATATGCATTATTACATGTTTTTCTAGAAATATCGATCAAGAATTCGTTTCAATGATTTAATTAATATTATACACGTGAACCTTTGCCGTTATATGCGATAACATTAAGTAAATTAATTAAGCTAGGCGAGATCATTGCCTAATTATCTTTGGGACCTGTTTTTTAGCACATACATAACAATATTTCGTGTTTCTCGCGTCAATATTTCACTCGAAATTTTGATTCGATTCGAGATGCACTTAATAGATTGATTGATCGATAAATAGATATTATTGTTGAGGCTGTGCATAATCAAATGTATGTACGTATACATTATTCATATGTATATATACATATAAAAAATATATATATGAATATATATGTGTGTGTGTGTGCACTTGTTGTTTGATCCAATTATTTGCTTTAAATAAATTAATAAATTCAAAAATTATGACTCACTAATCAATCATACTTTTCTCTCCCGAATTTATTTATTTAATAAATAACGATAAATAACTGTGATGGTGATTGTAATAGTTCATGCGCAGGAAAAATATCATATATATAAATAAATAGTGTACATGGTAAATAAACAATCAAGAAAATCCAAGCCCCGAAAAAATGAGGGGCGAGAGAAGCAGAATTAATAATAATAATAAATAATAATAATCAAGTTGATCTCAACTGATAGAGTATAAACATGTGCTGTTGTTTTTTGTGTTTCGATTACGAGTTACGCAGTAGTCTATTTCTCAGAGTAGTGGTTGGTTCTTCCTTTATAGTTTATACACTAATTTTTTTGCTATTAATTCTCGTTCTTGATCTCTCTTTCCTTGGTTTCCATCACGATAATGATCTCCGTCTATAGGTGGTTCTTTGCTCTTCTTCGATACCAGTGATATCAATCGATCGCTCAAAGTGAGAGTTTTGTCTCATTGCGATCCTTGATATCAAAATCAGGAAATCTTTTTTACGAGATATATTTAGAAACAACGAACTGTGTGTGTTATGTGCTCTGCTTCATTGTGTTTCCTTATTGTAAGCGTCATTATTTTTATTTATTGATTGTGCAATTCTTTTTTCGTGTTTCGCTTGGTTGTGTATTATCCCCCTTTCTCTTTATCATTCATGTTTTTTGTTCTCATTTTTCTTTCTTGTCTGCTTCGCGCAACAAATAATGATGTGAAAGCGACTCTTGAATAATAATAATAATCATCATCATCAACATCAAAAGCAAAGTTTTCATTATGAAAACCCAAAACCAAAGCAGCAACGAGGAAGAGAACTACAGCTTAATCATCGAGCACACAAACACAAAAACAAAACAAATGCGGAGTTTGTTGTTGTGTATACTTTAAAAATAATAATAAAAAAATGCAAAATCACATTCACATTCATTCACAACGGAAAACGACAGCGTGGGACATTTGCCATTTTAGTCCACTTTCACAAGGATGAGATGTGCGTTCGAATGAAAATGCAAAAATGACCACGTCTATGATAATAAATTTATTGTGTCGATCTATTTTTCCCTTTTCTACAGCACATGTTTATCGATTATCCATGCACGATAGCGTAGTGCAGCCAATTATTGAGAGTACGGAGATTTGTTAGAAATTCAATAAACTTACTGTACTATTATAATATATTCATTGTTACTATATAAATAAATTCTCTGTGTTGGTTTCACATTTATATATGCGTAATAGATTAAAACGCATTTATCGTAGTTAACAGGGATCAAACATCAAATGCTATTAATTAAATTGATTGGTATTTCATCTTTAAATAATATTAGCTCAATCTATAATAGGAAAAGATGTGCCGAAAGTACCCAACGAAAAACAACGTTGCATCAAAGTAAGTCATTTAAGGAACAATAGCAAATAAAAGGGATCAGACTAAAAAATGAAGAATTATTGTTTGATTAAGGTTTAGCCAAAAGAAATAAGATGAAAAGACATGAGACAGAATGAAAAGCGAGAACGATGAGTCAAAGTGAGAATGAATACCAAAAACAAGCACAAAGTAAAAAACATCATCATTGTTGAAAAAGGAAAGAATATATCATCATTATGCATTAGACGCATGGCAGCTAATAACAAATAATGAGAGGTAGGATATACTGCAACAAGTGAACTAATGCCGTAAAAGATTTCAGGGATCATGATTATCAAGCATCGCGATAATACTACTTTTGATATAGCGTGAATCTTTATATAGATAATCAATCCAAAAATATAATTCACAGTTTTTTTTTGCTTTTTTTTATAATTACTAAGTCGTAATTATAAAAAATATTTTTTCGTTATTAATTATTGTTTTGACAAATTAAAACAAAATCAGATTAAAATGAAATCCGGTGATCTTTTTGAACAATAATTATAAAAAAAGGGTTAAATAATTGGATCTTTTTTCTGGTGACAATCATGAAAAAGAGTTAAGTATGAACTCAGAGTATAAAGTATAATATTAAATTTTGTCATTGATTATTTATATATTCTACTAGATTTCATTTTAATCTGGCACATTAATTAATATTATAATATTTCAAATCTAATATTAGCTTGAACTTAATGATTTATAAATAATATTTTAAATAATTAACTTTAATATATTGTATTTTATAATAAGAAAATATATTAGTTGATTTAGATTATTAATAATTGAATTGTTTCAAATTCCAACTAGAATTTGGAACCTAAAAATTCAATGAAATCTGAATTATTTAAATTAATAATAATTGAATTAATTAATATTTGAAACACAAAAAATAATATTATAATTTTTAAATTTTAAATTTTATAAAAAATTCAATTTTAAAGTATAGTTTTTGAATAATAATTAATAATCAAATTCAAACTTTTTATATTATTGAATTTTTTCAAATAATTGAAATATTTTATTACAAAAAAATTTTCAACTTCAATTTGAAATTAATTTATTATTATAATAATAATATTAATAATACAAATTTTTTAATTAATAAAATTTAATTATTAATACAAGTTTTCTAACTAATAAATTTTAATATTATAATTAAAATAATAAAAAAATAAAATATATATAGTAGTGATCAAAAAGAATATAATAGCAAAAAAATTATTAATAAAATATAATAAAAATATAAAAAATAAAGATTTTTCTCTTTATATAAAAGTTTTTAATTTTATTAATAAATATTTTTCAGATTTTTAAATATAATTATATATCATTAATAGATTGAATTTACTTATATTGCTGATAGTACATTATATTATATTGTGACACTTTTTGACAACAATTATTTATTGATTTAATATATTAATTATATTTTTAATAATTTTTTAAATGTATATCATTATACAGAAAAAGTTTTGTATAATTAAATATTTTTTTATACTTTTATAAAATTTTTTGATAATTGATTTTTGTCTTGATATTAATTAGTAATTTTATAATTAAAATACTTTTTGTATTATACTATATGTAATATAATCAAAATTTCAAGAAATAACATATTCTAAAGAAATTTTAAATTATTTTATTAATTAATATCAAATAAAATCAAGTTTAATAATATTAAAATATCTAATAAATTTTTGTATATTTTTATATTTAGTTTTAAAATTTTTTTGAATTTTTTTAATATAGTATAAAGATCTAAATTCAATTTATTAATTATAAAAAATTACATGATTTTGCATATTTTTGTATATTTAATTATAAAAATTATTTAACTAACAAATAACAAAAATATATATATTATTTTTAAAAATGCTTATTTTTAAATTTTGTTATTATAATTTTTTCATTGTAAATATTATTAAAATATTGTGAAACTATTTGTTTTCAAGAAAATTAAGAAAAAGTAAATTAAAATTTGATTTTTCTGAAATTATTATTAATTAATATATTTGTTTTTAAGATTTTAAATTACTGTAATTTGAATTTAATTTTAGAATTTCTGAATTCTTTTTGTATTAATATCAAAAATAAAATTACAATTATTATTTTTTAAAAGTTAATAAATAAAAAGAATATTAATATTTTTGAGTATTTTCTTATATTTTTTGTAAAGTAATTAAGAATTAAAAAATAAAATAATTTTAAAGTTAAATTTAAATTTAAATTAATATTTGATATTTGATATATTTTGAAAAAAAACTTGTTTTTTTGTTATAATAAATAAATTACTTACTATAAAATTATATTTTATCAGAATAATTCAAAAATTAAATAATTATATATATATAGAAAATTATTTATTATTTTAAAATATAAGCAAATAAATATTAAAGATAAAATATAAAAAATAATTATTATTAGTACAATAAAAAAAGTTAGTTTTATTTTTGATTTGAATATTTTATAAATTATTTAAACTAATTATATATAAACAATAAAAAATATAATTAAAAATATTTTTAGCTAAATGAACTTTATTTTTTTAAATTGAATTATAAAGATAAAATATTTAATTTTTGATAATATAATGAATTAAAATACACACACTTATACTATATTATTAGAAATTGAAAAAAATAGTAAAATATAGTAAAATTAATATTATTGCTTTATATTAAAATTTATTACTTTATTAATAAATATTTTTTATTTTTATACTAAAATAAAAAATATTTATTAATAAAGTAATAAATTTTAATATAAAACAATAATGTCAATTTCATTATGTTTTACTATATTTTTTTTAATTTCTAATAATATAGTATATAGATGTGTATATATTAAATACTAGAAATAATAATTAATAATATATATATGTATATTTTTATTAATTTAAATAGATTTTATTTTATAATTTCAAAATTATAATACAAACTAATAAGTTTTTCAAATAATTTTTTATAAGTTATCTATTTTTAAGATTAAAACTAATACAAATATAATACATAATATTTAAAGTTATTAAATATTTATATTTTATAAATTATATAAATTTTTTATTAAGAAGTAAATATTAAATTTAACTTGTAAATATATTCAAAAAAAATTTATTTTATTATATTTATTTTTAGTAAAGATATTTATATATTTAATAAAATATAAATATTTAATATTATATATTAATAATTTGAAATACTTTACAAGTTATCTAACAAAAAATAATTTTACTTAAAAAATTTTATTTAAAGAAATAAAAATATGAAAACTAAAATTAAGATATATATTATATTTATATAAAATTATTTGATTTAATTTAATTATTATATTAATAATTTTTAGTGCTTTATTTATTTTAGTTATTATTGCTAGAATTATTATTATTATTTGAATTATTATTATTACTTAAATTATTTTTGTTATTATTATATAATCTAGTTAATTAATTATTAATAATTCAAATTTTGTTTAATAAAATTATCTAATTATTATTTAATTATATTTATAATATAATTTTAGCTAATCAAATATAATTAAATATTTATATCATAATAAAATAAAAATAAAATAAAAATAAAACTAAGATAAAATTAAACTAATTAAATAATAAAAAAATAAAAATAAAATAAATTATAACTTATTAATTAACTATATTATTCTAATTTTTATTATAATATAAAAATTTAGTTATCATTTCATTAATTAATTTATATTATAATTTAATTGGATAAAATTTTGTTATATTTTATTAGTTAAAATTTAGTTTTAATTTAATTAAATAAACTAATTTATTATTGATTTTTTTATTGTATTAATATTAATAATATTATTTGAATTAATACTAATATTAATATTAAATAATGCTAATAAATACTAATAAAATATAAAGTAATAATAATAATACTTGTAATCAATTAATTTATAAAATTAATACTATTGTCACTGATTCAATATCGATAATAATTTAATATAAGAACACATGAACAAAAGATACAGTTATAATTAAGGATGCTTGTCTAAATCCTTTCAGAAAAATATCGTCATAATTTTGACGGGTTACACACTAATTGTTAATTAGAA
>CAJVPL010000319.1:0-30443 GCA_910591945.1 Ambispora gerdemannii
TCAGTATGTTATTCATTCGAGATTTCGTTCATTCGGTATGCTGTTCATTCGGGACTTCGTGCTTTCGGTATGCTGTGTATTCGGGATTTCGTTTGTTGGGCTTATGTATTGTCGGGATTGTGGTTGTCGGGATGTTGAACGTCGCCCCTTCCTCTCCGGATAATATATGTATGAACACAAATACGACGAAAAATGTTTGCACGCCAATTCGAGAATTAAAACAATCATCGAAAGTGATACGCTAAGTCCAATGAATAGATTATTTGTGTTTCATAAAACGAAAATTACTCTTGAGGAAACCAACAATTGAGTCTGCTAGTATCATAGATATTTCTGTTTTGCGTGTTTCTAAAAAATTCAAGAAGTGCTTGAGAGAAAATACGAAGAGAAAAAATTGCGAATTCATTTTGGACTGAATGCGTCAGAACAATTAGCTAAAATGTCTTATACAGCTAATAATCGTGGTTATAAATATATGCAAACTAAAGTTATTATGAGTACGTCAAAGTAAGAAGAGGAAGAAGTCTCGCAAGTTAATACTGGGAATTGCAGATTTGAATGAAATAGTCTATTCAGATTTCACTTCACAATTATTGGTTAGTCCAAAGATTAAAAGCCAAAGAATTGAACTTCGCTTTTATTCTACACAAATACCACAAAATAATTCGCTTTTATTCTAACAGAACAACAATAAGCTTAATTGCATAGCACGCAGCAATAATATTCGACAATACGACTTGGCGGCACTCATCATATCTTGATTAAAGATCCGACTAACTGATCGATAACTCTTAGAATCAAAGAATGCTAATTTATATATAGTGAGGATTTGTTCAGAAGATATTATTTGTCGCCGAAATTTAGCAAAATTGGACGAGATGGTCGACTCCTGGTTTGCTGTAATTAAGACAATTACACATGATAACTCAGTACGTACGTACATGTATATTGAAGACTACCAAACATAAATTAAACTTTAATAATTTTATTTCATCATATTCTATATTTCTATATTTGAGTTTTTAACTTGTGTATCCGCCTATTATAATTTCTATTCATTTAATGATTATAATAAAAGGCACACTTTCAGTAATCACATTGCAAAACAAGTCAACTCGCATATTTTTCCATTTACTATGTTATATTAGTTGTATTCATTCGAGTATATAATGCTAATGATAATCAATTAGTAGACATTTTAGCATACATTGGATACTTGTAGTTTTTTATATTACTGTATGGTAGATTTTATTTTTAATGTTAAATATTTTTTCTTCTTCAAGACTTTTGGACTTGGTTCAATGACCAATCAACTTTCGGGAGATTCTAACTAAGGAACCAACAGCATAACAATAAGTTTAGCGCATGTCGACATTTACGCATCGCGGATATTCCTGCGAGGGGAACTTCAGCCATTTGTTATTGTGTTATCGTTCTTTTTTCGATCACAGGAATTTATTAAACTTAAAAAACCAGAAAGTGATAACGGTAGGTAATTGTTACCGTTACACTTGCTTTTTCATTTAGATTTTTTTCCCATGATAAATGAGTAATCACGAGATAAATCATATCCTAGTACATGTACATGTACATGGTGCTTTCCTAATATTCAATGAAAATTAATAAATACTATTGGATTAAGTTCTTTGTATAATAGGTTAGGCACTGTTTAGCTACACGCTAGGACATTTTGTTTTACTCGGATTTGACTCGGTTCTCACCCAATATCGAAGCAGTGTATTTAAAATTATTAATCAGACAAAGAATTTATCGACAATGCTAATGAGGACAACCTCTTAGGATACAATGATTGTAGTGAATTTCTTTATCTAGCATTCACAATGATATTGTTTAAATATTCCTTTCTTTGAACAAATCTTATCAAGAATTCTCGTATATACACGAGAGAAATTCGTTGTTTCATTGTTTTCAACATTTTTGCTTGGATTTCATTGAATTACATATCTAATAAAGTAATACATATTCTGAAACAATTCATTTACTGTACTTGAAGACAATAAAAAAGTATGCACATAACAAAAATGTGCATGATTTTTTCTCGTTACTCCTTGTTATGAAACTAAGTTATATGAAAAGGGAAATCTTTGTAAATCATAATGTTATCTATTTATAACATATTTATTTATAACTTTACATATCTGTTATCATTATGTAATCTAAAAATACCTCTATTGATATGTGTATCTTAACAGTAATGTACATTCATTTACCTATCAAATTATTCCTAGTTTTTAATTACTTGAAGCAATATCGATATTCATCGATTGGTCCCTTAACTTTTACTTTTAATAGTTTTTGCAAGCAATGAAACTTTCCTTTTTTATTTCTTGAATAAAATGAGGAAGCAGTGAAAATTTGAATAATGTGTGTGTTATATTTCGACCTATATTTCATTCAGAAGTAATTAAGGAGTAATTATTATTTTCATTCAGTTTTTCTTGTTTAATGTATTGAATGTATGTAATTCTCTTTGAGTAACCAAACCGTTTACTATGTATTGTCTATTCTGCAGATCCACACATTAGCGTTAGTCAATCTTTATTTATTTCACTAGAGTTCAATATATATAGTAATACAAGTTTTCTGTGTCAATTTATTGACTGAGAGAATCCTCGAATCCGAATTGTATGTAATGCACAGCGTGATTTCCGTGACTTTTTTGATAAAAAAAGAAACTCCTTTCTGTGTTGTTTGTATATCCGACAAAGAAAATGTAATTTAAATATAACATTGTACGTATGCATTTGAAACGAAATTGATTCAAGAGAACTAAATTTCATAAAATTATGCATGCATACAGACATGCACTAAATGATGGGCTCAAGGAAAAACATTAAAAGCTTCGAAACCGAGAAATTAAAAAAATTCCTGCATTTCTAATTTTGATTCTTTAAAGGTAGAAGAATGAATTACCAAAGGAATCCAATTTCTGCAGGAGTTATTTATTTACCAATGATATTATACGAGAAAAGGAATTAATAAAGATTCTATTCCGAATAATGGGATTTATTCAAAGTTTTCCTAAGGAGTACATTGGTTTCTTATCAATTTTTATGCATATACATACATGTAGATTAGGGAAATAATGAACATTATCAGCTGAGAAATTATACCTTGAATAACACATAATGGTTTTCCAACGATAATAATTTCCCTTGCTTTTTGATTGATGCAATAATTGCATGTTCGCCGATCGCAAAATATTTCCGCACAATTTTTTTGATAGTATCACCGCAGAAAATTCTTGGCAGTGAGTTCAAATATATCCGATATCGATATTTATTATTTGTCGTAGCGTCACTGTATTGACATATTTCGAAAAACCCTCATTTTAATTCCCCAAAAAAACTGCAATTGATTTAACTTTAGGTTTTTCTTAATCTCCTATATTAATTAGATAAGCATTAATCAACTTAGCGTAGTTCACTGAGATGCATATTTATCTGCAGATAGACAAAATTAAAAAAAAAGTCACATCTTGGTTTATCTGTTCCCGTCTCGTATGATTTTTCAAGATATTAATTGATCTGTATTGTTAGCAGTGCGTTATACTATTTTTTTTTGCCTTCAGTCTGCCTGCACGCATTTACTTTATTCTTACCCCTGATAAAAGACGTGTTGTTGTATGTATGTACGTATGTGCGTACGTACGTGTTTATTTCAAGCAAATAATAGAGCCAACATTAACAAAAAGTTTGTTCTGGTTTAGCATGGACTGCAATGTGATGTATTTAATGCATATCTTTAAGATTTGTTGTTCCGTAAAAATGCGCATTTGGCATTTACTCATTATTGTCATTTATAAAATGGTAGAATAATAATCATTAATTTTTGTTTGTTATTTGTACTAAATTCTGGCTCTGGGTTGACTCTGGAATTCATACAGGTTGTTGTCTCGCCGAGAGTAATACAAATGGATTCTTTTATCACATGAAAGAAATAAGATATGCATCGCAACATATTAGTTTTTTTGAGTATTAGACCTATCGCTGTTTCTTCCTTAATTCTTTATCCTGTTTTGTTTATATGGCGTATTTTTGTTTCTCTAGTGTGCATAGCAGGTAATACTTCTCATTTGTTAATCTACAAGGTTTTAATTTTCTAAAGAAAAGCATGGAACTGTCTTTAAAGAATTCTATAAATTGCATAGGACTAAGTGGTAAAGTACAACAAACAGCATATGAAATAGGAAACATCATATGAAGATGAAGGAACAGAATATTTCTCCTTAATTTCTGCGGAGTCCAGAGCCAATCATTCGCTTCGCGTGTTTCAATAATTATGCATTGTAAATCCCAAATACATGTACATGTATCATGCATGCTGGTTATGGTTAAACAATGGCAGAATTTAGGTATTACTCTTTTACGCTTTAAGGAAATAATGTGCAACACGCTAAAAATGCTTGGTATATACGTAATAATTAATTTTTTGAAATAACACACTACGTAATAGACACTCTTGGTATTCATTAATTTTTTGAAATCAATTACATTCGTTAATTTAGTTATTTAATTAATTTTTAGACATGTTTAATCGGGAAAAATTTAATCCACAAATATGATAGATTAGGTTTTTCTTGGTCAAAAATGAAATCTTGAAAATAGTAATCAACTGTAGCCTTTTAATAAAGAAAAAAACTCATTAGATAATTCTTTCAACCATTGAGAATAATCAGTACGTATCGGTATATATCAGAAACCTGACATTCCGCGTGACAAGTACATGTAATAATCGCAATAGATTTTAATTACCAATAAAAGAATTTGTTCAGTATCACTGAAATTTGCAAAAAAAAACAAAACAAAAATTAATAGTTATTGATAAATGATGATGCTTTGACTCGAATGGTAATCAGAAATAAGTTTTATACTGCTCCAAATGGGAAATCAGAAAATAGTTCTGACGATGAATAAGATCTTACTTGACCAAAAACGGGCTATCAAAAAATAATTGCATTAAACTAAAAATATCACTTTTTTAAAGTAGTCAATTTCACAAATTATTGTAACTCAAGAAACTAGAACTTTTGATTCTTTGGATGAACTTGAGCTTGAATCTGATCCAAATATTAGTTCTAAAAGAAACAATATCAAAAGCGCATTCTTGATAATGAAGATATTCAAATAAAATAAGAAAATAGCATCGAATAATCAAATGAATAAATAAATAAATCTGTACCTTCCAAATCTCAAGGAAGTAATTTAAATGTCAGAAAAGTCTTATTGAATGATTAAAATTAATTAATGAAATGAATAATACCCAAATAAACTACGAATCTGAAACATGTTATATTATGTCTTTTAAAGCAAATTGAAATGAATAAAGAGCTTGCAAATCAGGTAACGCAATTGTTGTTATATTACGATATAATTAATATATGGTTAGAATCTATTTAATTTTCCAAGATTTTTTATATTTGATAAAAACTAACTCATCAGTTTTTTGCTTTTAATATTCTTATTTCTTCAAAAATCAAAATATACAATCCATAATATTGGTAAATGGAGAAATCAAAGAAATAAGAATTGCTTCAGAAGAGTGTAAATTATGAAAATCCAAATTAATTGAATATAAATCACCAAAAAGGTGATGTGTTTAAATATTTTTATTTGAATCAGATTTTAACCCTTTTGGAAGAAATTGTAATTAGGCAAATTTATAGCAAATCATTAAGTGCATGTAAACTAGATTTAAATGAACATGTAATATTATTTCCTGGAATCTTAGAGAATTCCTGAATTTGTTTTGATGGATATCAAAACTAATAATTAAATTTTTCGTTAGGTTTTTATTGATAAATCTAAAAAGTTCTCAAATACAAACTTGATTAACTTACTTTAAATACAGTGGTCAATAAAAAGGTCTGTCCAGAATTATTTTTGCATTTGTGGTAAATATTTTTAGTTTTAGATACTCAAAATAGAAAATAATCTCCTACACAAGTTTTTTTCATGCGGTGATGATATCTTTCAGGAGGACAATGCAACACCGCATATCAAAGGTTGTAACAGCCGCTCGCAAAGCTTCTGGAAGCATGACGTTATTTTAGTCTTTGCAAAGTCCCGATTTGAATCCTGAAGTAAAAGACTCGAATACTATCGAAAGCTTATGTATAGTATTGATAATATACAAAGCCTTAGTATTAGTAAAACTTAGAAGCTAATATTTATACTTTATTATTTGTTTAAAATCCTGTTTTTGAGTTGTCAAATTTAATGGTTTGTAAGTGGCCGCTGTAATAATCTTGACATAGAACTACAGTATTTCACCGCATAAAGTACCTCCCCTGTAGAAAATTTAAACCTAAATCTCAAAGCTATTAATTTAGTAACAAAATTTGTTGAAGAAATTGCAACGTGGATTTTGTTTTATTCATTTTGCAGACAAAATAATTGGTTTTACTAGAAAAAATCCGACTAAACTAAGATTTAGATCTTCTACAGGAGAGAATACTTTATGCGGTGGAATACGGTATACGTATATCGATATATTATTAATTGATGATCTGCGATTAAAGTTCGACGGAACTCCAATAAGTAAACTATTAATAAAAATCATGTGACTGGAATGCCAAAATTTACTTAGAAAAAATTTGTAAAATGGCTAATTAATCAGATAATTTTTATTCATTTATTTATTATCATTAATAATTTCCGAAATTATTCAATTAAATAATTACACTTAGAAGTTTAACTTGGGAACAATGCCCTTCCAGAATTGTTATTAAATCCCATCATAATTAATTATAAAGTCAGAAATTTAATATCACTCATTTGCGGATCACCAAATAAAGTATTAAAAGATGAATAAATCGACAAAAATATTCTTTAATATAATTATGCTATTAGAATATGACTAACATTATGATTCCAAAGGGAATTCTAATTATTTATAATATATAAATCAAAGTAATAAAATATAATAAATCATAATAATATAATATATTTTAAATTTATATTATAATATATAAGTACTTTTATAGGAGTTTATTTTTTTTGCTGTTTTAGTCCGTGTTTATTATTTGGAGTTTGCATTTGTTAGCGTTAGTATTATATTCATATGTGGTACTGAAATCTGATAGCATAATAATTAGAAATACACAATAAAAAGTAGAAAATAAATAAAATAATAAAGTAGAAAATAAAGTATAAAGTAGAACAAAGAAATAAAATAGAAAATAAGCGCACGCCCGTGCCAGGTTTTGTCAATCCCTACTGTAATGTTAAAGATTGATTTTAGGATAAAGGTCAGGTTAGAGTGGAGGTCAAGGTTATATGTAAAATTGCCTCACCAACATTTTTAATTAGTGTGCCAAGCTAGATTTAGGTGTCTGCTTCCCGTATTTTTTACATTTTTTGCTTTTTTCATTTCTTGTAACGGATTTGTTTTGCCAGGCTGATCAAAAATTTTCGCATCTTTATTGGTTGCTGTGTCGACAAACCTAGGACGTGCAGACATTGCAAGGTGATGCATGATTTTGCTTTGCTACTGCTGATACTGCTATTTGTTGATTGTTTGCCCACGGTCCACCACAACAAAATAAAACATGCACATATTTACGTTATGTACCCCACAAAAATTTGATTGTGCAAGCACATCAAAGGGATTTACCGGATATTTTCTGTCTTATCTTTGATACACAAATATCTGGCTATGAAATTAAAAATAAAAATAAAAAAATTTTGTGGTCACATTATTATGAAATAAGTGTATTCTATTTCTATTTCTATTTGATATTTATATTTATATTTGATATTTTATGTCAAATACATTCTCATGGGTATACAAGCAAAACTTGATATAATAAGCTCTCAATACAATAATGATATCTTTATAAAATGTTAATGAAGAATCTCTCGATATACGACTAGAAAACTCTTTTATATCAAGGGTGAATTGTATCTCTTTAATTGAAACCAAATGTCTCTAATTCATTGTGTTTAATCAAATTTACTTTCTTTTTGTCATTAACGCTAACGTAAGCAAAATAAAAGTGATTTTATTGGTTCAAATTTACAAAAAAAATTTACGAACAAACAATAACGATCACAATAATCTCATCCATTATACTACTATGAACAAATTTCGACAAATCTAGAAAAGATGTCCAAATTATTAATTAAATGTTGAGGGCGTCCGGGGTGCATAATATTAATTTATTTAGACGAATTTGTTTGCATCGGTTAAAAGTGAAAGTGTCCACTATTATTACTTCTTTTGTACGTTAAGAAAAAATTTTTCCCAACCAAGACGGAATTTCCGCACAGCATAGATGATAAGGAAATCATTCGATATTCCATAGTGAATATAATAATTGCTTTGCTTTCGTAAACAACAGTTACGGTTAGGCTATAAATTTGTTATAATAAATCAGACCTTAACCTATAACAGCTCGTGTTCAACGGCAAAGTATTTCATTGGATTATTATATGGTCGTTGTATAGGAACAAATCATATGATCAGATTAATGTGACAAATCAAGATTTACAGCATGCATACCCTTGAAATAAATACTATTGTTCTCGTTCTTCAATGACCAAAAACGACCAACATGCATGGCTGTGCTATCACACTTTGAATGACATTATCGTTATGTACCAATTAAATTAAATCATTAGGCGGAAAAATAATAAAAATAATAAAAATACGTAGGCGGAAAATGCGCCTAGAGTACGTATATGAATATGATTCGGGATCAGAATAAAGTAGGAAACGCTAAAACATTTCCATTTTTATTTATGAATATTATTACATCATGGCAATTTTAGGATTGTTTAATCATAACGATAGTGATAACGATAACTTTTTTTATTACTGCATTTGCGAAAATTAATTAGTCAAAGTAATACGTATATACGTACATGTATTGTTGGTTATAATAGATCAAATACTTTGTATATATGAACTTTAATTTCGATTTCTTAATTCCTAATCTCAACTTAATCTCATAGAACCTAAAATTGACATAAATAACAATGAATGAATACATGGATATGTAAAATAACTATCTACATTACCATCTGCGAGTGATCACTTTTTCTCGGGTGTGCCTGGTTTTTTTGTGTTTACTGTGATATTCATACCCGTTCGGGTTTCAAGCAGACGTGAAAAATAGCTTATTTATGCTCTTATTATTATGATTCTCTTCACTTTTCGCCGTATTACTCGAACCTAAATTGTGAATAACAAAATACAAAAGCGCAATCATGAAAACGGGCATTAGAATTTGTGTCGCTGTCGCACATCTAACTGAAGTGGAATCTGAATTAGACACACGCACAGAGAAGAGAGAGAAGACACCTATTGTTCTTTTTTTTTTGTCGAGATTTCTTTTTTTAGAGCACTCACATACATAAACATAAACAATATATGAATGAATGGAAGAATGTAAACGGAAAAGATAATTTATGAACCAAGGCATTTTTAGTTTATTAATTTATATTGAGCGTAACATTAGACACAAAAAAGCATTATCATTCTAATCATTAAAACACAAAATGAGTTCGTTAAGCCTAAACTTATTAGCATGTGTTTATGTTGTTGTTGTTGTTGCTTGTTTCGCAAAGAATCACCTCCGAAATACACTACGTCACATTTCGCGTTCGTTAGAAAATTTTGTAATCCCTTTTTCGATTTGACAGATTTTCTGGTAGGTTACATTCTTGTTTTTAGACCTGTATTTTTTTATCACTGCCATTCTAAAGTCTCTTGGTATTGAAAAAGTAATAAACAAACAAATAGGCAAACTCCTTGTTTCAAAAATCATTAATGGAAAAAATTTAAAAAACCTATCTTTGTATTCCGAGATAGTGTAGTGTGGCGTGAGAATGATTATAGACAGCAACATGGTATTTTGATACGCGTTAGATTGTTATTAAACAAACCCAGAATACTGGTGCGAAGAATTTACCCTATCATTATTTATTTGCTAAGATATTTATTTATTAAAATATTTATTTGAATCCTTATTATTATTTGTTATTTTTTTATTATGAAATTTCATTAAAAAGGAAATTATTAATAGAATTATTGCTTACGCGTAGTGGTCATAGTAATCATTTATCAACGACCCAGATAAATAAAAAACGGGTATTTCCGCTAATCATTAATGACCAATGGACATGAATAAATACAAAAAAACAGGGTTAGAATCAAGTAAAAAAAAAACTCGAGTTTTTCTATATATCATGCAACTTTGCCACATGAATGAAACAGGTAATTCAGCCAATCAGAATATATTCAAGAAAATTTTAGCATTGAACTCACAAATGTAATGTGATCTTTTACGTACACTGAAACAGACAACCAGGAGTATGGAGCGTTCTTAATAATATGTGTTTCCCTACTGCATATATGAAAGGTCATTATTTATACCATGTAAATTTTAAATGATCCATATATGCTTCGTCTATCCTAAAATTCGTCATTGATTGCTCAAAACAAATAAATTTAGGTTTCTTATTCATTTTCATAAATCAGAGCCAGTTTTGATTTATCTGTGCGCACCTATGACATGTCTACTTTTAGCGGGTTGGTTCGAGTTTCTTATATTCACCTAAATAGTGTTTAGGTTTGATGCTCGGTTGTCTTTATGAATGCTGTTCTGTTAAGTTTCTTGCCGAAACTAAGTCTGTGTTTTTAGATGCGTTATCTGTCGGACTTCGGTCAGAACGAATAATAATAATAATAATGATAGTGACTCCATTTACCTCAAGCTAATTGACACTGTTTTTTCCACATTTATGCAAAACGATTTCACAAGCACAAAATACACGAGATGCGCAACTACTTTATGTGACAGCGTAGATTAAAATGAAAAAGGGTTAAACAATTTGTGACTTTTTTGGTGACAATTATTTATATACCCTACTAGATTTCATTTTTATCCAACATACATTTTGAGCGGAGTTGGATGTTTTTTTCCGTCTATGATTTATATATATCCATTGTACTTACATGCAACAATGATGTCATTTAGGATCGCATGGATATGTATATATATATGACAAGTTATTGGTCTGGATCGGATTGAATTGAACTTAAAGTGGATTAGATTCGAGTTTATATATAGCTTTTTTTCGCACTTTAAAGCTCGACCTGTAAAGCACTTGCGTCTTTGTGTGAAATAGATAATAAAAGTCCACTAATCTCGTGAAAGATGTAACATTGCCAAGAGTTGCAAATGCATGTTACTTGTTTATTGATTCGAACTTAAAATCAACGTTATAAAATATGGCCAAGAAATCGGCAGCTAACATAAAAGTGTTGGTCCAGACCAAAAGTCTCTATATATACTCCGTTATAACGATGACTAATTAAGCTCTCGATACAACGATGACAGCAATTTTCCTTGGCAGAATTTCTTACTGATCATCCCAATCATGTGATATGTCAACAACATTACTATCATGAACTGAGAGAAACGGATTTGCTGTAATTATTATTTTTTTTACGGCAAGTTTACTTTGCGGCACGAAGCTAATAATAAATTCAACAACAATGGTTTATTGGCATATTTAAAATTGGCTTAGTAAAGTCAGTAACGATACTGTAGTACAGATAAAGTGTTGATTTGTTGCTAGTTCATTAGTGTTAGCATTAGCGTTAGGTCCTGGAATTAATAAAGCAGACAATCACGTGCGAGTATGAGGTTTTTTTTAAACAATAAGATAATTTTATTTTGATTTATCAACTTTGTACAAACACACGAGACGCGAATTTAAAAAAAGCCAAAAATAAAGACTGACTAATGAGCTTATTGAAATTTTTTTTGAATGTTGTGCCAAGTTTTATGAGTAGTATGTCTATGTATGTTTCTATGTGTATGTACAAATTTGAACATTATTTTTTCGAAAGAAATGACGACGAATGACGACATGGGAAAAGAAAGAGCTAACTTAAAGTATTGATAAAATAGTAAAAATAATAAAATAAAATAATATAATGAGAAATGAATAATATAAAATGGATAAAAACGGATAAAAATAAAAATAAAAATAAAAATAAAATTGACAATTGATTGTTGTTGCTATTGGACCAAGATCATATATTCATTTTTTTTTCTATAATTCTAGCTGTTTAGTTGTTGTTTAATTGTGTTGTCAGCGTGATTCCATAGGATTAGAGACGGGCTTGTTTGCTTAAGAAGTTGTTATTTAAATCGCTTAAAACTAATGCCATATAATAAGTGGTGGTGACCGTGAGAACCACCTTCATATTTTCTATCGTAGGTAGCCGAAGTTAATCATAATTTTCCAGCACGATCGATTCTATTAATAACTGGGTACATCAGGTGCCAAGGCTATTTTTGACAATGTGCTTCCACGCCTCTTTTGGATTAGCTCGTCAAAGGCGGACATCTTCGCCTCATATTCCTTCTTCTTTGCCGCATGTAGTCGCTGTCGTCCATTATCATGTATATTGGAATATGAGTACCTACGATGTACCGAACTAGTCATGGACAACTTGGTATTCTCGTCGGAATCAGATTCCGATGGTGAAGACGACGAGGTTGAAGAAGTTGACGATATTGAGCTTGAACTACTTGGCGAAGCCGGCATCTTATACCAATTTGTAGTAGTATAATAAAACTCACTACTCATTATATTATAATTATTATAATTATTATTATTATTATTATTACTATTATTATGATTATTATGATTATTATGATTATTATGATTATTATGATTATTATGATTATTATGGTGATGATGATGATGGTGATGATGATGATTATTATCATCTCTATCATAAAAAGGTTTCCACTCTTGACATTGTTGTGTCGTGGATGACCTCTTTCCTAAAGACTTGAGAAATCCCATTATATTAATGATAATTATTAGGTGTGATTAAATTAAATTAAGTAATAGTATAAATATATGGCGTTAAAAAAGAAGTAAGGAAGGATGAAAATGATGGAAGAATATTATTAACTTTCGAAAAAGTTTGTGGGTGAGACCCAACGAAGAGGCGACGACGATGACAAAAATGAGAAGAGAGATGATGTTATGAAATCTCTTGTTGTTGTTAATAATTTTTTTTTGACTCGAGTGTTGGATTTATACGAATTTTGAATATACATAATAATGAACTTTGTTGTGTATATATGTATAATATAAATATATATACATACATATACATATTGTATTGATATTATATAGATACATTAATACATATATATCTATATATAAATAAAAATTTTCTTTATTTATATTTTATAATTATAATTATAATAACGATAACAATAATAATCATACATAATAATATAACAACTACAAAGAGGGTAAGGGGTTTTTTGATATTATCGTTATATTCTATTATAAAGGGGACACAGCCATCCGTACAACCAGTAAAAAAAAATTTTTTTTATTATTACACCAATCAATGTGATATGTACATGTGTATATAAAAAACAAAAGCGAACAGTATGAATGATGCCAATGATTCCAGTTTTCTCATTATCCAACTATCGAAGTAATAATTTTTTTTAAGATTATTAAATAAATTAATTTGTTTGTATGCTATAATCCAAAAAGGTATTGTTAGAATCCAGTAAAAAATTATTCCGATTCGTTCAATTGCCATGGAGCATTCATTCCTCATTTTACCGGGATCCAGTATTGCATTCATGAAAAATATTCGGCGGTGATACTAATGACAACAATATACTTGATTGTCTTTTCTTTTTGGGGGCTCACACATCTAGTCGCTAGTTGGTTGGTCACTGAATCGACGACGACGTGTTTTTATGACATTATTCTGTCTAGGAAATTAATTGTTTGTTTTTTACTACCACGTGAGCATCTCGAATAATTAATTATGATTTGTTTGCGTAGCATGCTAATTTCTAACGATAAAATAAAGAATGAACTTGACGTAATGATAGAAAGGACCCAACATGACAGCGATTAACGTAAGGACAGAAAGGACAGCAATCACATTATTACATCATCATTACAGGGATTCTGAAACACCCTCTTCTTCCCACTCCATCTTTAATTATTCATTCAAGAAAATACACTTTTTTCTCATATTAAACGTCCAAATAAGGAGATATGATAATAGTCTCATCGCACAAACGCACATACAAACAAATAACGATTCACCAGTGAATAGATGGTTCGTTTTGTCCAGCCCGTAATCATTTATCTATATATTGAATGTGCATTTGATTGATGCATTTAATACATACGCAGTAGCAAGCCGTTTTTCCGAACATTCATAGTCGCTCCCCGATTTCACTTACGTATTTATAAAACAGAATTAGCTGACCTATGTTTCCTAATTCTCTCGCATATTCATGTAAATAGTAACCTAGATTTTCGGTACAATTGATTATACTAAACTCCATCCGACTTAATGAATAAATAAGATTCACGTACCTCTTTTAAGTATGAAATTTACCATAAAAGTACATGTATGATAGCGATATCTATAAATGAAATGGCATCCAATGCGTAATAGCCGAATGAGTGACAAAATTTCTGTGGCAATTTCAGCCACAATTGTGTTCACATATGAACTAATGATATCGTAGGATTTTACTACTAATAAAAAAAAGATAGCTTAATTGCCATACCTAAGTAAATCCCCATTGTTCAAACTACTAATTATCCGACTGTTCGCTACACCACAAGACTTGTAGAATTTAGCCAACCCAATTAAAAAGAGAGTACACTAAACCACGTTTCGAACATTGTATCGCGTTGTTTGTTGTGGGGGTAATTTGTTTTTTTTTGTGTATTACATTGTGGTGATTGATGGCGTAGTATAACAATAGAATAGATTGTTATTAATATTAATCGTGGTGGATAGATCATGTGAAGATAATATAATGAAGTCGATGAAGTTTAGCGTATTATCTTCGACGAGACAATAATAATAATATTCAGTTGAATATACACGTATCTAACAGACACGTTATAAACATCCTTCTACTTGAATGGGACACACACTGAGTCAAAATAATCATCAATATATACAAATAAATTATCATAAAATAAAATAAAGTAATGAACTCGTGGAGGGGAAGGGCGTGTCTGCAAGGAGATATTTGGTAAGACACCTTTGGAATGTTTCTCGATGTATATACATATATATATATATATCTCTATATCTATATCTATATACACATATATGTATGTATGTATGTATGTATGTATACATCATTTCTCATTGTGCTAGAAAAAAAAGATAAATAATGGATTCGACAACCGAAAGAAAACCCAAATTAAATTCAAACCAATAAAAGAAGACACGCGCAAAATGAAGCAGCTTTGTGTATGCACTCGTGGAAACAATGTAAAAATTCGGAAATTGTCATAAGTCAATTCAATTCACACTCACCAATTAACTAACAGTCTCGTTGTCTTGAATGAAGAACAATGATGTCATTTTTTTGTGATTGATCAACTCGAGGATTTTGACAGTTTTTTATATTGGCGTTAGTGTTTATTTGAGCGTGTAACCCTTAAATAAAATATCTCGTGAAGAGGAATTATGAACATAAACGACCGAAGTGAAAAAATTTTATTCAGCTGACTTCCACATTATTTCCCCTTAAAAAATATATGATAAAATTTCAATGTCATACACTAGAAGAATGCAACCCGCGCATCACATACATAGCCTATTGTTTATGAAACTACGCGCCGCAATAATTTGATAAGTTAGATTCGGAAAAGCTATATGATTCAATAAACAACAATAACGATAAATTCCCATTTATGGCATAACAATTAACAAATAATAAGAATCAGAAGCAAGATTATGCTGGTGACGATATGATGACGACTTGTTATGTACAAACTATGTAGTTAAGAAATGGAAATTTTTGGCGGAGTATTCTTTTTTTATGTTATTATCATTATTCTCGGAAATATTAGACGTGTTATGGCCTTTCTTGACTACGCTGCAAGGAGAGAAGTATGAAAATATTCCCACATAAATACGTAAATACATAACAGATAATAAATATACCGATACATACACACACATATACATGCATTAATACCACCCTGAAGAAATTTTTCCTTGCCAAAACCTATCTCAAATGCCGAAACTTTTACATCTCTTACATTAACAGAGGTTTCGGCAGGCAGGCAGGCAATTCTCGAGAAACAAACATTTTTTTGATCGTGTTACAAGCGTTTTGTGTATATGCGTGATCTAAAGATATCACATTACGCGCGTTTTTATTTATTTACCTTTACAGATAACGATTGGCTACTCAGAAATCAACACAGCCTCTCACTCATTAATATGCATGCTAGGTTATAAGAATATGCAAGCAAAAGTCAGGATTCTTATTAACTTTGATTCTTCTCCATCTTTTTTATCCTTCCTTCCTCCGCGGCTTTTTACCCGTATCAATTGATACGTTTGTTTTCTGTGTGATGTGATGTTGTCTGTATATCTTAATAAAATAAATAAATAAATAGTTGATCGAGGATTCGAATGCTTTTTGTGCGTCTATGTTTAGAGATACTCTTTTTCTTGAAGGCAAACAAATATGATTTTCATTGCCACGTTTTTGCATTCAATCTTGTATTCAATTCACGGTTGCTTCATCTTTAGTTACGTGTGGCAACCAAAATCTACATACCAATGCGGAATAAGATGAGATCTTAATTTCGCATTTGACAATTCATCAATCTTGAAACCATGATCAAATCAGAAATCGCGTTCTAGAAAGTTTGTGAAATTGCCAAGTTTGGCCATAAATGCCATATATCGATATCAGAAAATAGAACCCCGCATAAATGAATAAGTAAATAAACAACTATAGTGTTTACTTTTCTTGATATCGATATTAAGAGTACATATTGTTTACGTTATATACGTAATTATTAGATAATTAAATTTACGAATTGCAGTTATTACAAATGCAAATCTTTCGGTTGCGCAACCAAAACTTAGTACATACCGATACATAATTTGTATAATACACAATGGTGCAAAAACTCCTTTTCAATCATAATGAAAATTAATAATAAATATTTGTTGTTTCAATGAAAAAGAACTCATTAATCATTATGATGCTTTGAAACGCAATGGTTTCGTGTTTTTGTTCCGGTTTATTCAATGATTGATTCTATCGACGACAGATTATCAAATTTGAATTCATATTTAAGAAACAACAAAGGAAAATTTAAAATAAAAAACTTATTTGGTTTGAATCAACCAATGTAGCCACTTTTTTTTTTTTTTTTTTTTAGCTATAACATAACAAAAATACACATAAGGAAAGGCTACGAGCAGAAAGCTTTGCATTTAAAATGCATTTATTAGTTTTCTAGATTGAACGATGAGATATTACGAGTAATACAAATAACTGTGAGGCAATTCAGTATAGCCTGAGCCAATAGCGTACCCCTTATCCATACCAAATAACGCTTTTGTAACCATACAATACTATACTCGATAGTGTAACACTCAGTACGGATCCAGGGTAGAGGTTAACTTGGTAAAAAGGTTCCATACTAATATGTATACCCATGGATTATGTTCAAGATGACTTGCATGAAAATCCCTCGGCCCGAAAAATGGATTTCGTGTAACGAGATTCTCCTTAAAAATTTTTTGACGTTGTATAAGGTCTCACTTGCATTGATCGCTCAGAATCGGGCACTCATGATTGGTTTCATTTCTTTAAAATGAGGTATACAGCGAATATTTTGTTTTTCCTTGCCATTTACGTTTTTTATGATATAATGATGACGCTTATTAAACTTTTGGTTTGACATGTGAGAGGTTGTGAAATCATAGAGATCAATCATGGTTACTAAAATACGTAATAAGTAGTTGGGGTTTTGTTGCCATAACAAATTGAATCTTATGCTTGTATGTATGCTTGATAATATAAGCATGGAATACATAAAACAAAATATTCAAGTAAAACTCGAATCACGTTTGACAGCTTTCTACGATTAGGTTTAGAAACTTTATGATAAATCTTATCTCTTGTGCACCTATTTTATCAACAACTCGTGGGATTAGTAAATGCATGCGGGATTGGGAGAAATTTCTATTGAATCCACTATAATGTACTTTATGCATTTTAAACTTTATCGTGTTTTCTGTCGTCTCTTGTGTCCTGAGAATATTTTATTTCATCGGTTGCATTAAACCTTGACAAAAAACTCACTCGGAGCTGGCATAGATCCAGAACAATGTTTTTAAATGCATTTAAACTACCAAATGAACTCTGTAATCAGATTTTTGGAAATTATCATTTTAATCGATTACTGTAACTTCCGATATAAGCAACCCTTTTTAGACCCGATTCGAAGGATTACTTATTTGTGGAACATTAAATCAACTAAATATATTAAGAGGTTGCTTGTGTATCTATTCATTTGAAATCTCGGCTTAATAATACCGGTGATTTGCCGATAAAAAACTTTAAGGTTTTTAACAGAGACAGATCCATTAATCTTGACAAAGAGTGTTAAATCTAATAAAGAAAAATCCAAGTAATAATTAATATATAGCTTCTATCATAATTTTTGTCAAATCCACGAATTTGAACAATAATTTTTTTTAGTTTAGTCTAGATTAAAAGTTTGTAAAATACTGTATTAGGAAATTGCTTTGCTTCCATAAATGTTGGATCCACATACTTCCGAAATAAGACATCCTTAATCGTAATACGTATGATAAAAAGAAAAATAATTAAGAAAGAACTACGTATATAGCGAAAATAAATACAATGACGCCCAAAAGTTCTGGAGCACAAAAGGTTTTACGAGAAATTCTAGCACCTCTAACATTGATTTAATGCCCCTGGTTTCTATACTCGTTTTAAAGCTAATAAATAATTGTTGAAAATATTATTTCGAGTTTAGGAAAATTAACTGACTTAAATGAATTTTTAATTAACTCCAAATATTTTATTCCCCCCCCCCCCCTTTAATAAAAAATGTACGTAATCCTCTATTAACCTTATTGTCCATTGAAATACAAGTTTCCGAATGTCAACGTTACACATGTAAAAAAATAGTCGAATTAATTTACTGATTGAAATTTCAACATTCGGAACTCCATTTTAGCTAACAATTGGTATGTAGCAGTAGATAGTGTTTATAGAGATAATCATTAATTAAAAAAATTCATGTAGGTCATTTAATTTTCCTAAAATTGAATACCGTAATACCGTAAAACTGCCGTGAAGAAGCATCACTTTTTGGGTTCTAATAAATGGGGTGGTGCTCGTTTCTGGATATTTCCTCACAATTTAAAACTATCGTCATTTAAAGTGATTTTAGATATATTTTTGTAATTTAAATTTAGTGGTGCTTATTCACAGCAGTTTACGGTAATAATATTTTCTATATATATTTTAAAAATTCTCCAGGCTATTAGTTCTAAATCGCGTGTAGAAACCAGGGGTATTAAATCGATGTTAGAGGCGCTAGAATTTTTTCTCGTAAAACTTTTCGTGATCCAGAAATCTTGAGCACCACCACTGTATACTGTATGTAATATATACATGTGACGAATTAAGAAAATCACCAAAAAAGGACAATATCACGGGCTGCTTAATTTAGGTATCCTCCCCGATAGAAAATTTAATTCAAGATACACAGTGCAATTTCGTCAGAAATTGCTAAGAGATTCAAATTAAGTTGCAAGATTTTTATAGGGAGGGTGTTTTAATAGAATGTCAAAATCTGGACTTAAATATTGATACTAGTTATGCCAAAATTATCTCAGTATTTTTGGCTGAAATTCTAGTGTTAGTTCACAGAGAGAAGTTTATTTAAAGGAAAAATTATTTAGTAATTATACGAAAAATCCGGTATTGATCTATGTGAAGTGGCGAAATAGTCCTGGTATCTGCACCTTTATTTTTTGAGAAATTATTTAATATTTTAATAAACTTTCGAGAATTAGCATAATGCCACTTAAATCTGAAAATTAAATATGATAAATTGATGTTAAGTAAATCCTCGAGTTAATCCAAGAATAAGAAATAATCGATCTCGAATTTATTTTGTTTACCAGACAGACATTTATTGAATTCTAAACAAGTGTCCGTATCGGTATATTTTTGACGACCATCTGTTTTCAGGCTTGTATTACCTAATAGAACTCGAGTATGTGGATTTTCTTTGAGAGACAGTTTACAGAATCCAAATCTGGCACAAAGATCAGACAAATTACATTCTATGATGATTCTAAATCTAGACATCTAAGAAAGAGAATTTTAAATATGCTTTTGTAATCAAATGACCTATGTTAATTGAATTACATTTGGTAAGCATTATTATAATGTAAGAAGATAGTGGCGATACAAAACTGAGAAAAATAATCGAGTCGAAAAGCTTTACCCGAAAATAGCCAAACTTAATTTCTTGGCTAATTCGAACTTTTTAGTGTGATTGACATTGATGATAAAAAAGAAAAAATTTTCAGCTTACTAGGTTTTCTTGATATTTAAATTAAGGTAACTTCCATAAATGACTTGTATCTCCGAATATATGAGAAAATAAACTTCGGACCTCATTTGTTTGAAACGATTTAGGTGCAAATAGACACAAAAATAAATTCGAACTAAGGTCCAAATATTAAAGAAAAAACAGCCGCGATGCTTTATTAGTATATTAATCTTTACTGGTTCATTCTGCTTATTAAAAAGTAACGGACATCATGCAAATTAACGATTTGCCGGCCGGCATCAATTTTACTCGGAGGTCAAAAAACAATGAATCACATAATCACTTCTTTTTTCTACATAAGATTCTTCTAAATGTCTCGAGACACTTCATTCTTTTTGCGTGAATCTTTATTATAAGATTTTGAATTCATTTATTTTTAATCACATGAATGCCAATCACATGAAATGCAATTACATTAAGAAAAATCCGAGTCATCTCCGAGCAGGCTTATATATATACATGTACAAGTTTCTTTTTTCAATAAAGACAGCATGTTAAATTTCCAATAGTATAACTGAAAATCTGTATCTTCTCCACATAATCGACACTGCATTTACATACACACGATTTCTTTTCTTTAGGACAGAATTTAAAGGACTGGATCTAAAGGATAAGGATAACGAATATAATAAATAGTACAAGTAATAATAATAACCAGATCCATCCAGGTTTTTTACTCGAGGGATAATTGAACGCCGCCAAACAAATCTGTTGGGAAAATGAAAAATGCAGGTGTCTTCAAAATCTCAATAAATAAATTATGCAAACGCAAATTTTTATTAAACTAGTACTTAGAGTTAGTTTATTTACAATAAATATTGATACCTAATTAAGCATAAAGTTTATATTAATAATTTACTTCAATAGAATGCGACGCTTAGAATTAAAGAACCAATTACATCTTCAGATAGCCAAATTTCAAACAACGAGCTTTCAGCTTTAGACTCGAGCGGTTCGTTCTCTTGAAGGGAGTGAAATCTTAAACAGCGGGAGATCGGCATTTCGAAATACGTGATGCATAAAGAAAATTTTTTTCAATCTTTATGAGCGAGAAATTCAGCTGATAATGATTCGTTCTTTCGTTATTCATTCTCCCAATTGTTCAAATGTCCCATTGTTTTCTGGCGTGTGTATATTTGTGTGTTTGTAACACGCGCGTCGAGTTCCCCCGTTACTCCGTAATATCAATGGCGTTTTGTTTCTCGGTAGCTATTACCATAAAAAGAATTGATCTACTCATTCTTTGTGCATGAGGTGTCAATTTCTCATTGTTTTCGAGTACATGCATTAAAAGCGTTAGGAAAAAGGAGGTTTTTTAAATTTCGTGTCTATTGGATACATCGAAGATTTTGTTATTTGAGTTTTACTTTGGATTTGTGAAAAACTACAGAAACAAAGTTTTACTATTTGCAACCCAAAAATGAGAGCATTATCAAATGAGGCAAGGTATAATGTTACACAGTACATGTATCGATACGTATATCTTCTGGCAAAAGATTACGTATTAAGTTCAACGAACACGGCACAAGGATATTTTGCATGCATCTGCATCTACATCTACATACACATGTAGAATAGAAATTTGACCTTTTTTCTTTCACCTGTCTGTTGTAACACTCGCATCCCATAATTTTTGAGGAACCAGTAGTAAGGTTATGTACCTTCTCACGAACATTCTATTCTGGTCAAATAGTTGTTCAAAGAACAATCGCGATCCTGTTTACTCCGAGTCGATTCATCAATATTGTTGATTGATGTTTGCATTAAAATGTAAAATTAAGTATACATTCGGTAAGTACTTGGAAACTAGGAAAAAACAATCTTTACATATATGGTTTAGTTAATTAAATACATCCAGGAGAATCAAAAGCTTTAAGAAAATGAAAATTCATTTTAGCTTCTTTAATATAAAATCATTCTTTTTTTGATATACCAGAGTAAATACCCGAGTAACTTTTTGAAAGCTTCTCAAATGTACTTGATCTCGAACATCAAACAATATGACAGGTAATAAACTTTTTAAATAAGTTATATTCGATTCATTTCTGTTATTATCTGCATATTATCGATGATAGTAGCTCGGGCTACAATTTCCATAAAAGGCAAAGATCCCGATTTAATAATTTGAAATTTCGAATTACAAATCAAATTTTGCATGTGCATTGTTTCAAAAGTATAAATATTAACATGCTGTTTATCGCATGCTTCTTTTCCGGTTAGATTTGTTTTTGACAGAATCCGAGATCCTTTTCAATATACTTTTTTTCGTTCAGTTTTCCTTAGAAAGTTTAGCTTGGATTTTGACAGCTGTCAAAAGCTTCCTTAGCAAGTTTCTTGTCACTATTAAGGATGAATGGTCGAGAGATCAATAAGTTTACAGAAATTGATACTATTTTGACTCGGGAAAGACTCCTTGATCTTCAATGAACTCATCACTTAGTCAGAATGCTTGAATAAAAACACAATTGTTACCGTTTAATGTTAAACAGAAGAGAACTGATGATGTTACCAAAGAAAATAGAAACCTTAGATCATTTAATTCATCTGCGGAAATGAGTTAATGAGAAAGTGTATTGCAATATCAATCACGATTATGTAACATTTTTCAAAGTTTTGATAATAAAATGACACATTTTAAAATTACAATGACTATGACATAATGTTAAATTACGTAATTTTAATACATTACAGACAGCACTGTTTCTATTTCCCTATTAGCTTCATATGAATAAACATTTTCCATTTTCTTGCAATAATATATGCTTTAAAACAATACATTTACTTCATTTCCTTACAAGCCTCGTTAATATGACATCATTGGACCAGATAATTTTGGTCATACTAACGACTATGCGGGGGAGAGTGTGACTTAACCCCTGTCATATTGAATAAATATAAACCACGTACATGTATTACGTATATAACTTATATAAAAATAATGACATTTAGCATTAATACGATGTCATAATAAATACATGTACTATTGATACAGAGTTTCTTGGTCTATGTCATGCTAACGGGTCTATGACGTGTTGTTTGGATGCGAATGTCAAAGTAACTGATGCCATATCAACGAGGGTAGACTATATGTTTGAAGAGTTATTTTAGCAAATTTAGAATATTCAATAAGATACAAATTTGACATTTAAAAATCACGCGAGTTTGAAAATTTGGCACTCTAGGATCATGTGATTCGATATTTGTGTGATTTGAAAACTTGCCACTCGTTTATTGTGCTCTGTGACTAGACAATTAATTTTATATTACAACTCTATAAAGTGGTATCTTCAATAAAAAATAAATGTAATATATAGGATTTGAATACAAAGCTTTGATCGCAAAATTCCGGTTGTTTCAAGGGGTGAGAAACATTGCGTTTTATGAATCACTGATCTATGAATGTTTCTAAGTTGAGAGATTGCCGATTTCGAAAATTCGCGAAAAGAAGCTTGAAAAGTATATTCATTTAAACCACATAACAAGATAATTGATTGACCATTAAGAGCATTGTATAACTTCTACAATAACAACAATTATAGAAATTGCAAAAAGCGGAAAGAATTTCACTTCGATTATTGGATGGAGAATTCCAAAATAATTTTAGCGCCCGAACCTAAATTTGGACTTATTTTGACCTATTGACTGGATAATTGTATGCTCTTAAAAGGAAAAAATGTGAAATTGATAGAGGGTTCTATTGCACATTCAAGCAAATGTTTTATATAAAACAGGTTTTTTTTTCGTCACATAGTAATAAATAACTTGAATTTCTTGATCCGAGATAAATATAGGATTTATATCGACATTTATACGTACGTATCTGGTAAGCAGGTTACGTATTTCTCAAACTGGTTTTTAATGATGTCATCCACAAAATTTTATAAATCAAATATTAAGTAATATGGAAGCCATACCGAAAATATGTCTTTCATCTTCTAAAATAATGTAAGTGTATGAATGACAGCAAAATATGCGCGGTCCTGTGTCAGATCCGAGTCTACAATATTATTTTTCAAGAAGTCCCTCTTTTTCAGGGACAATATGCCATTATCATTATTTAGACGTACATAAGCACACTCGAATAATCAAATTCTTAGTAACTACATTGCATAACCAATCCATCCAACAAATATCTACGCTTTTAGGCAACATACAAAGTCTGTGCTTTATAGTTGTTATATAAGCGTCCAATATTATTTTGTGCCTTTATTTTGTTATCTTTTCAGGTTTTTCGTTGCTAATGTTTTTATTTGTTTATTAACATAGAAAGAGAATATTATATCGCTTTTTGAAAAATTGGCTCTAGATCTCAATGTTTTACTATTGATCTTTTGCTTAGTTCAAAAAAAAAATCAATTTATTATTTCATAAATTGCCATCATTGTCGCTATCGTTTTTACTATCGTCATTGCTCATTTTTCCTGCCGACGTACAATGCAGGAGACCGACGAATATACGATTTTTATTTCTACGTAGCACGAGTAAAAGTAAGATACAGAGAAAATTCGAATCATGCATTGTGAACATGTTTGGACTGGTTTTCGCAGAATCATTAGTGGATGATTTTTCATAGAATATTTCTATTATGATTCTTAAACCTATTTGTAGGTTAATTAATAACAGGATAGGCATTGAAACTCGCCACGACGCTTGGGGCATTACTTGTAGCAAAAAAAACTGGTATTCTATGCTATTCTAATTATAGTCTGATTGTTACGACTAAATATCCCGAGTCAATATAGAGTTTAAGTGAAAATAAAATCATCTGATTTGCTTTTTTTAAAACTTTAGTCTACATTGATCATTGAAACAGAGGTGTCGTGTTTATTATCGTGCACTTATATTTACGATGTCGTACTATGGTGCATAAAATCAAACGTTTGTATTTTATAAATGCATAAACTTTTTTCCTATGAAGTAAATACAAAATTTAATCCGTGAATATGATAGAATAAGCCTTTTCTGAGCATATTCACGGATTAAATTTTGTATTTATTTCTTAGTAAAGAAGTTTATACATTACATTTTATAAAATACAAACGGTTGATGATGTTAGATTTTATGCACCATATAGAAACTGATTCATTTAGAACATGTTTTGATGAAATTTCTGTAATTTTCAGACTTTCAAACATCAGATTAAACTTCGATTCCGCGATATTCATATTATTCATTTAAACTTGTCTTTGTAAGAATAAAAAAGAATGAATAATAGGATTCATCATTTTGAAATGAACATTTACAGCGAAAATTTTCTAAATGTACTACGTACCTCTTCACAAAGTACTCGTGAAATATTCTAACAGAATCACGCGCTATTTTGTGTTCAGGGATATGATTTAAAATAAAATGTGATTCAACTTTGTGTTCTGCCTTTTCAAATTGTCATGTCATGTGTACGAATTGCCGGAGATAAATGGAAAGAATAAAATTTTCCAACGGAATTTCTTTGACGTTATCTCCCCGTGATAATATTCTATTTCTTTCAGCTATTCTGCTCGTAAATTGTAAAAATTCAAACACGCACTAAGATATTGTTATACAGTGGCTCCCACAAGAAATGGAACACCCGATAAAGATCTAGAATTTTTTTCTCCATCAGGACTAATATAAACAATAAACAAGTATTCATTTTAAACCTCTGGTGTGAATTTGCCAACAGATTGTTTTAACCATTTTTGTGAAATTGAATGATTTAAGTCAAATTTTTCAAATAGTAAATTTCAACCTACAGACCTTTTCTCCTACCTACATACCAAGTCTCATAAAAATTGGCACATTTATTGAGATTTAAGATCCTGAAAGACCGAATTTCTATTAGTAAATAAATAGTCGAATTAATGCTCATAGACCTTCGTGTTGTCAACTGGACCATACTGGACATAGTCCAATACTGCGTCACTGTACATAGTAAAGTGACAACGCTGCCTTCGGGATCTTTAATCTTGAGCCAATTTTGTGGAAACTGGTCGTTATCTTAGAAAAGAGGTCTGTAGGTCGAAATTTACTAATTGAAAAATTCGACTTTAATCATTCAATTTTACAAAAATGGTTAAAACAATCTGTTGGCAAATTCACACCAGAGGTTTCGAGGTTTAAGATGAAACTTGTTCATTTTGTTTAAATTAATTCTGATGGAGATAAAAATTCTAGATCTTTATCAGGTGTTCCATTTCTTATGGGAGTCACTGTATATTAGTACGTGTTTAAAAATTCACAGAAATATCAGAAAGTTGTGAATTTAGACCGATTTTATTTGTCAATCTTAGCGAATATGATGCTTTTTATTTTAAGTTTACGTGATAAATTATACGTACTTGGATCTTATTTCTATTAAAATAAATATTATCTTATTCAACTCGACTTATTGTTTATTTAATATTCGTTCCTTTATACATGTATATAGTTCTAAAAAATGCATATCCAATGAATGTTGAACATATAATTTTACAAATACTATTACGCAAATGTATTATTTCTTGCGATAATATACGTACTATACATGTACATGTACATGTATAAGGTTACGTACCAACAAAATTCCATGCTTACGTGAGTATCAGTATGGTGGTGTAATTATACATATAATGATGAAATTGCGCCGAATTTGTCGATCTCGATACAGCCAATAAGGATGTACAAATTCAACCATGCACAATTTTTGATTGGCCTAACAACACACAAGAAAAATGTAAAAATACGGGAAGCCCAAGTATAGCTTGATGCACTAATTAAAATGTTGGGAAGGCAATTTTACATATAATCTTCTCTAATCCTAAAATCAACCTTTAACATTGTTTTCATTATCGTCATTCAGATAAAGAATATAGAAAACAGATGCTTGGTAAATGTAATAAGGAGTCAAATTCGATATAACGATAGATCGGGGATAATTAGCAAAAAATTCTGTAAATACTGTTATATCAAGTATTTATTATAAAAATCGTTAAATTTTATTAGAAGTGTTCTTGGGTTGAGATTTTAATTAGTCATCGGGTATATCGAGTTTTGACTGTATATAATTCGCGAATAAATGAGCAAAATACTTCAAATTTTCTTGTTCAGTACAAGTATCGAACCATCAATTTCATTGAAATCTGTGTTTCTGATAGTAAAGTTTTTTGAAAAATTTAATATAATTTTTATAAGTATAAAAATACACTAAATAATGGCAACTGGTTAAATTTTATGAGATACTGAAATTGTATTTTTGATGTAGTAAAGTCATTCAATTTCTAATTAAATATTTGAAATTTTATTGATATTTAAGCTTTTTGCTTCATTAAGTTAATATACTTTTAATAAGGACAAAGACATAATTAATTTTTAAATAATAACAATCAGTCAAATTATTACATTATTATTATTTAAAAATCAATTATATATATATTTTTCACTTCATTAAAATGGCAATCTTTTAATATTAAAGTGAATTATATCATGTATTATAAATTTTGAATTAAATTATTCTTATATATAATAACTACAATTACAATTACAGTGACAATCAAAAATAATGCAATAACGTCAAAATTAAATATAGTAAAATGTGGATTTTTCTCTTTATATAAAGTTTTCAATTTTACTAATCAATAGTTTTTATTTTTACATTAAAATAAAGATAATATCACATATTTTAACATTTATTTTTTCCAGATTTTTAGATTTAGTCTGATCAAGTTGTTCTAGTTGTATATAGAGTCAATTATTTTTTATAATTAAAACATATAAAAAAATAATTGATTCTATATGCAATCAGAATAACTTGATCAGATTAAATTTAAAAAATCTGAAAAATATATATATTAAAATATGTAATATTATCTTTATTTCAATATAAAAATAAAAATATTGATAATAACATTGAAAACTTTTATATAAAAAACTCACATTTTATTATATTTAATTAATAAATTTTGATGTTATTGCATTATTTTTTATTGTCACTATATATAATTATTTTTTTAATATTAAAAATCTTTTATAATTACGAAAAATCTATAAAAAATAATATATAAAAAGCAATTTTATATAAAAATAACAAAGTTTTATTAGTTTTTTTATATTATTATTATTATTTAATTATTTAAATTATTATATAATTAGTGAATATTTTAATATAAAAATTTAATATTATTAAAAATTACTTGATCAAAATCTATTTGTTATATAAATATTAATAATTTATTTTTCAAAATATTCAAACTTTTATTCCAAAAAAATTTTGAATATTTATTAATAATAATTGAAAATATAATATTAAATATATATATAATATTATATTAGTTATAATAATAAATAATAAAACAAATATTAAGATTTTTCAATATAATTTTCTTTATTAAATAAATTTTTTAAATTTTTATAAAATAATTAACTTATTAAAATCACAAAAAATTAAAATCTATATAATTTATAAATATATTAAATATAAGTATAATCAAATACTTTTATAATTATTATTAAATTTAATAATTTAATTATATATAATTCTTAAAAAAATGAAATTAATTAATTATAAAAAGAAATATAGTTCTTAAAAAATAAAATTAAATAATTATAAAAAGAAATAATCATAAAAATTTATTTAATTATAAATACTTATTATAATTAAGTTTTTTTGTAAACTAATTTATAAATTATTTTTAAATTAAAAATACTTAAAAAATTTTTATTTATATTAGCTCATAAATTAATTTTAAGCTAAAGATAAGTTAATATTAAACTTATAGTGACAATTAAAAATAATACAATAATATTAAAATTTATTAAATAAATATAGTAAAATATGAGTTTTTTCTTTATATAAAAGTTTTTAATTTTATTAATAAATATTTTTTATTTTATATTAAAATAAAGATAATATTATATTTTTAACATATATTTTTTTTAGATTTTTTAGATTTAATCTGATAAAGTTGTTCTAATTGTATATAAAATTAATTATTTTTTATATATTTTAATTATAAAAAAATAATTAAATTTATATGTAATTCGAATAGCTTCATTAAATTAAATCTAAAAATCTGAAAAAATATATATTTAAAATATGTGATATTATCTTCATTTTAATATAAAATTAATTAGTAAAATTAAAAATTATAATATAAAGAAAAAATCTTATATTTAATTAGTAAATTTTGATATTGTTGTATTATTTCTAATTATTATTATATAAACTAATTTATATAGATTTAATTATATTATTGAATTTAATATTTTATAAAAACTCAAAAAATTTTTTGAAATAATAATTTAGAAAAAAATTAAAAAATCATTTAAAAAAAATCAAAAATATTTTTTTGTATTATTATTCATAAATATCAAAAATTCATTAATTAATTTAATAAATTTTTAATTTAATTACAAAATTTTCTATTATATTTTGAATTATTTCTATAAGTTGTATTTTTATAATTCTAATTAAGTTTAATATATTTATTGATATTTATATTTTCTAAAAAAAATTAATATTTATATATTTTATTAAATAAAATAATAACCAACAAAATTATAAAATTATATAATAATTTTATTAATAAATTATTATACAAATTAAAATTTTTGTTTTATATAAATAAAGTTTTTAAATTTATTAATAAATATTTTTTATTTTTATATTAAAATAAAGATTATAAGTTATATTTTAAAATATATTTTTTAAATTTAATCTAATAAAGTTATTCTAATTATAAATTATTATAAAAATTTTTTAATTTTGTTAAATTAAATTAAATTAAAAAAATCCAAAAAAATATATATTTCAATATAAATTATAATTATTATATTAATATAAAAAAGATAAAAATATTTATTAATAAAATTAAAATTTTTATATAAAATAAAAACTTTAATTTTTATTATTTATATATTCCTATACTATATTATCTGAAATTAAAAAAATATATAAGTTATCATCTTTATTTTAGTATAAAAATAAAAAATATTTATTAATAAAATAATAAATTTTAATATAAA
>CAJVPL010000320.1:0-30391 GCA_910591945.1 Ambispora gerdemannii
CTAAATATAGTTATATATGTGAAACGTTAATATTAATGTAGGACATTTGTGATTGAAATTGTAAATCTCAGATTTAGAGTGATAAAAGTATATAGAAATAAGAAAAAGAGAATAAATATAATATTTAGAATATAAATATAAGATTTAGAATAATAAAATAAAAGTGAGATAATCATACAATTGAATAAAAATAATGATAATCAGATGATAAATTATAAAAATTAAGAAAAAGAGAATTTTGTATAATCAAAGAAAGATTATTATATTAGAAAAATTTATGTTACTATAATAATAATATATCAAAATCTATATTACAACTAAAGATAGTACAGCAAGTATGTGATGCTTATTTGTTACCCATTACAACATATTGTAACATGTTATAACTCCAAAATTTTATAAGCTGCAACTAGTTGTAACTAGTTATATCTTATAAAATTTTAAAGTTGCAATGTATTATAACAGATAACAAATAAGTATCACGTATTTGCTATATTATTTCTAATTCAAAAGTATAAATTTGAATAGTACTCACTTTGCTTTATTATATTAATAAATAATTATATTAATATATTTTTGATAATCTGCTAGATAAAAAATTTTTATTATATTCAGATAAATTTTTAGAAGACTTGCATTTGGATGAATATTATAATTAGTATGAGAACATCAAGATATTTAATATTTTTGATTAGTTCCAAAACACTTTTATTCTAATAGTAAGATTAATTTCAAATTTCAAATTTTACATAATCAAAAAAATGGAATATATACAAAAAAATATAAATCTTATTGAAATATTATATAATACAAATTTATATGTATTTATAGAAAGTAAATTATAAAAAAGAGATTACTTATCATATAAAGAATAAACTCATAAGATAAATATGATATATAATAAATTATATTTACTTATTTTGTCTGAACTTTTAATCAAAATTTATTAGAATAAAAAATTTATATTATATATTATTTGTTTAAAATACTAATTACAATAAAATCTATAAGTAAACTAGTATATTATATTAATAAAATTAAAAATACAGAAAAAAATAATAAACATAAAGCTGAATTCTGATGATTTTTAAAATGCTAGTAAGTGAATAAAAAAATTCTGAAAAAATTAATATGATTATTAATCTTTTACTTAAAAATAAGTTTTATTAGATATTTAATAAAAAAAGAAGAAAGTCAGTATATTTTAATAAATAATAATCTTATTTTACTCAGATATTATCTTAAAAAATCAAAATATTTATATTTTCAAAATTATTATAGAATAATTACTAATAGTTCAAAATCATATTATGAAAATATTATATTTTGAATAATGAAACCAAATAAAATTTTAAAGGTAAATAAATTCTCTTTAACAAGAAGTACAATAGCAATATTTGAAGATATATATACTAAATTTAAAAAAATTCAAGATAAAATTACTTTTTATTTCACTGGAAAGCATTATCATAAGTTCCAAATTCAGATAAGTATTCTCATAATGTAAGTATTTAATTAATATTTATTATAATTTCTTATTATTTACTAATTTTGATCCAGTTGTATTAGGATCAATATGTAATATAACTTTTTCTATTTTATTAAATAGAACAAAATATTACTACTACTAATAAATATCTTTCTTTTATATTTACTTAGTGTATAAATAATTCTATAGTAATATTGTACTAATATTCTATAGCAATCTGGTTGAATGTTCAGTAATATGTAATAAAGTTAAATATTATAACAATATTAATTATAAAATTAATTAATATATAATTTTATTAAATAATAAACAAAAAGCAGTTTATTGACTAGCTAAATTTTGTATTGATCAATTGATATCTTTTGATTTATCCAAAAGATCCTTTATTTATATAAAATATTTTTATGATTAAGTTATTACAATATAAGATATATATTAAAGAAATATAATATAGCAAATAAGATTAATATGTTTGAGAACTCTGTTATCTCTGCTATCTTTACAATCTATATTTAATTACATGATCAAAAATTAAAAAATTAAAGAATTAGAAATAATTCCAGATTATAATAGTGTTATTTCAATATTAGCTCTATATATATTACACAATTTTTCTTTGATTACTCATTATTAATAAGAATTATATTGTACTTTTTAATGAAAGTTATAATACAAATAATCTTACAAGAATTCTTTGTAGATATATTAATGATTGGTATAATACTATTAAACTCATTGATAAATATTTGCATGGTAAATAATTTATTGTTATTGATTTGATCAGAGAAAAAGATGATCCATTATTTTTATGTGCTGCTGGAATTCCATTTTAAACCTTTCTGATCAAATATAAAATGAAAACCAAATACTCTATAAAAGATGCTTGTAAAATTGCTATAGAATAAAATGGCTTATGTCTTCAAATGGATATATTAATTGCAATACGTCTTTATTGTGAAAATGTGCTAAAGATTATGAATGGATGGCTCCCTTTCACAGGATTAAAAATGCTAGGAAATGGTGTTCAAATTGTTTAAAAAATAAACCTTATACTCTTGATGACACTAAACAGATTGCATATAATAGAAATGGGGAATGTCTTCCAGATAATTATATTAATAACATATTATCATTGCGGTGGAAATGTGTTAAAAATCATGGATGGACTGCTTCATTTAGGAACATAAAACACTGTAAGACATGGTGTCCAGATTGTGTACATAGTAGATCTCTTACTATTGAGAAGCTAAACAAATCGCACATAGCAGGAATGGTGTGTCTTTCTATAATATTTGTTAATGTTCGTTCACCTTTGTTGTGAAAATGCACTAAAGGGCATAAGCGGAGTGTTAGTCTTAAAAGCATAAAACATTGTAATAGTTGGTGTCCATATTGTGCAGGTACTAAACGTCTTACTCTTGAAGCTAAACAAATTGCACATAGCAGGAATGGCGAGTGTCTTTCTGAGATATTTGTTAATATTCGTTCACATTTATTATGGAAATGTGCTAAAGGACATGAATGGTATTCAACCTTAAAAATATTAAAAATGGAAATAAATGGTGTCCATACTGCAAAAACAAGCGAGAAAAACTTTGTCGAAAAATTGTCACAAAATATTTAGAACAACCACCTTCTAATATTCGTCGACCAGATTTCTTAAAAACTTATGATCACCCTCTCGGATTGGAACTTGATATTTACTATCCAGAATATGGATTTGCGATAGAAGTGCAAGGTGTTCAGCATGAAAAATATAACGAATTCTTCCACAAAGGAGATCCTAATAATTTTATTAAACAGAAGGAGTGGGATCAACTCAAGAAAGAATTATGTGAAGAAAACTGGATTGTTCTAAGATATGTTTGGTATTACGAAGACCCATTTGTAGTTATTCCAGAGCACCTTCGAGAATTGGGTCTCATTGAGTAAACCCAAAACTTTAAATGCATTAATAATAATATTTTTTTCCGTACAAATATACATATTGTTAAAAAACATTATTATTATTTTTTGAATATGATGTTATAATCATAAATTGTCCATATCACCAAGTCATGTAGCGAGATCGGGTCCTGAACTTTGTATAACGCATCTTAATATATTTTTTGTTGAAAAACGGTAAGTGGATAGCCAGCACGTGAAAGATATAATTCCGTGAGTGTACGACTAACGCGACCGATCCATCGTAGAACGGATGAATATGGGAAAAACCGAAAGTATGTATCACTATTTCATAAGAGGATGAATATTCATGATGTATTAAATTGTATAACCGCTTGCGGAATAGCAAAATAAAAAATTTATTGCATTTCGTAATCAAGTAATGATTAATATATTCGTGAGGTTATCAGTGCAAAGTCTTAGTTTTTATTTACTGAATCATGTACGCGAAGGTTAATAGAATGAAATGAACAGTACCCACATATATCTCAATATAAAATGTAAAATAGCTATTCATTATTACAATAAATTCTTTTACTGATTAAGCGGTGTAAACCCACTCTTAAAACAACAAAAACGCTTTTTAAATCTGCAACATTTAGTTTACTTAATGGTCTAAGATATTTTTTTTGTATTAATCTTATATTCTAAATCTTCCGCAACTGTTTTTCGGTGCTCATCGTCGATTTTCAATCCCAAGATGATTTCTTCTGATTTTTCTAATAACGATCGTGATACTTTGGTGGCATCCTGCCAACGACCACTAGCTCCGTCTAATATAATTTTTTTCATTTGGATATTATCAACTTCGGTTGCTATTCTTTTCCCCGTACTAGTATTTACCAAATCGATCGCCATTCCACATAAATCAGGACTTTGAGAATATACGTACTTGGAATTCCGGCTCGATACCAGCATGGAGGTTAAGAATCATAGCATCCATAAATGCTTGCTTTAGGGCTTCTTCATTAGAATATACTATGCTATTACCTTTTAGAGGCTTTAATAAAGTATTCTCAATAAAACGACAAAGGGGTTCGATATTATTATCGGCCTCTAAAATTTGCAAAAAGCTCCGCACAGGAATTAAATCATCTTTCCAGTCGTAAATTTTTAATGCTTCCCTAATAAATTCCCTTTCGGTAAGATGATCAGGTATTCGAAAATAATGTTTGGTCGATAAGCTAGGTTGATACGTAATGGCTCCGATATAAAACATAAATGAAAGTAGTTGTGTACGATCAGTTGCTAATTCGCGAATATTGATGAGTCTAAATCGTTGAGCTATGCCGTCTTTGGATTCGAGAGGATGCCGAGAAAGTGCTTCTGTAAGGATGGATTTACCAAGGGGGTTGTTAACGATTAAATCCAATGAAATTTGAGAGGGAAGTGTTTGAGGGTCAGAGGGAAAATTAAGAAGTGCATCATGAGTTGTTAAAGAATTCCAACTATTATCTGATTCTTCCTTTTGTTCCAAAAATTTTCTAATACAGTACAAGACACGTGCTGTGTTAAAAATCCTTTCAGGTTGTCTAGGATGAAAAAAATATCCATCATTTTCGTTTTTTAACCACGTAATTAATTCTTCTTTAATATTGTCTGGTCTGGCAAACTATTTCCAAAAGCTTTATTCAAGAGCAACTCAATTTCTGACTTCTTGAAGCCATACATGTCCCAATTTTTTTTGTTAAGGGCTAAATCTTCAGAAATATTAAAACCTGAAGTGAATTCGGCCACAACAATAGGAGTCACACCAGTTTGGAAAACATAGGCAATGCCAGCATCACAAGCAGATTTCAATCGACTGTAAAATTGTTTGAACGAACTCTTTATTGCTTCAGTTCTGCTTGAGAACTTTTATAATGAGCAATAAGAGGTTGTAAGGTGTATTCGTTTTTAAGGGTTTCGGTCATTCCAGCGTCATATTCATCAATAAAAACATAGAGCTAAAGAAGAAAAACATTAGTTTTCTGTTTCTTCTTTGAGAGTAGATGGTAACTAAGCAAGAGAAAATACCTTGTGCTCGCTCAATTCTACCGCATTCAGTAACTCCTTAAAATTCACCAAAGCGCTTTCTTTTTTATTCAAAACTTGATAATAATTCTTCAACTCATGTCGATATCTGCACATAAACTTTGTCATGTCTACGTTCAAAATTTTATGGAAGTCCTCTTCGAAAACTTCAAATGTTGAATTGGTACGAAGTCCAGAAAAATTGAGCCTAAGAACAAGGAATGAAGATGCTAATGGTGTGGGATTTTTTCCGATGTAAAAATCGCCAAAAAGTTGTTCGAATCGATCTCCTTTGTTCTTTACGTCATAATAAGAGGATAAAGTAGAAAGAAATAGCGTCTTTCCAAAACGACGAGGGCGTAGTGAAAGGATAGCACGAACATCGAGACCCTCTATTTTAGAGACAAAATAAGTCTTGTCTAAGTAATAGCCACCTTCTTTTCTCAAATCGGCAAATGACCCCGTTGAAGTATTTTGAGAGGTTTTAAAGATGCTGACGGCACATCAGCTTCTATGGGCAATATTTTGATTCATTAATCAATTGGCCTTGAGGTTTTTCACAGTTATATTCATCTAACTTCAACCTCTTCCGTTCTCGTTCTACTGAATCAAACTCCATGTCGGAATATAATTGGAATCCTCGACGTGCTATCTGAAGACCACGTTGCATTCCTTTCTTCTAAATAATAGGTTCAACAAGAGGAGAATAACTTGCTATTCTGACACAATAAAGCACTCAATAGATCGCTTGCCTTTTCGACTTCCGACTCCAAGTCAATAAGATCGGATTCTAATATTAGTGATGAAATTCGTCTCTGATTTCCCAAATTTTGATGTTCTCTGCGTCATTATTACTTTCCTACTGAAAAAAAATATAATCAATCAATTAATCTGTTTATTTATATTTATATAGTGTTATTTGTCAAAATTTCAGATTAATAATGAAGGAAAGAGTTCACAAAGCTACGGACACTCGGACCTCGCCTGATGGACACTCGGACCACAGGTTTAGCTCAAGAGAACATCCCTTATCTGGACACTCGGGCCAGCCCAATGTTTCCATGACCACGCACACGCGGTGCTACCCGGGTTTTACACGCGGAAAAACCATAACAACGCTCGGATGCTGGATTAGTCATAGAGTACACTGGCACCTCCACATATATTTCAATAATTATACTTTCCTTCATTTCTTTCTGCAGATTTTTGATGATGTTATAAGCGGGATGTGTGTTTGCGTATATTTCTTTTAAGCACCTTAACTCGTTGGCCAAGGTAGAATACGAATTTTGTTTGGTAATTGATGAAGAAGGTGGTTGATTCCCGATCCAATATATGTCCCAATCACTTAATTTCCTCCAGGCGCTAGGATCACGATCCCAATAATCTGTATGGTTAAAGTTTATAATTACCAAAGTTTAAACGTAAAGTGGTAATCGGTACAGAGTAATAAACCAACCCGGATATTTCAACTTTAAACGATCCCCTTTTGACATACACTCCATGCGAAGAAAAAAATTTTTTGCATGAAATAAAAAATCAAGAACAGATCTCCAAGCTTAGTAATACAAATACAGCTTTCACATGACGTTGCATATAAAACATTTAAACTTTATTTTTTTTGTTACAAATCACTTATTTCGTTATAAACTACATGTAAAGGCCGGCCTATATAGATAGAAACGTGGGGATAGAGACAAAGAGGGAGGAAGCATCTCGAGCCCTAACCCATAAAACGAGAGCTCATTTCTCCGCCCCATGCTAGCTATCATCATTATTATCATTATTATTTTCATTATTATCATCTAAAATTATATTTCTACTATCGGTACTTAAAAAATTATTATTTTGGGAGCTACTACGTACTGCTAATAATAACAGAGTTATCTTTTTTCCAATTTCTTTCTCGGTCCAAGCTTCAATTTTATCTAATGAAGTTGTTAGTAGAGATTTTTGATGACAGTAAAAGGTGGCAAGTGTAGCCGAATGAGACCAATTTCTAAAGATAAAACATTATACATTTTCGTGGGGGATCGTTTCTCTCTTTTCCTTCTCTCGTTAAATATCGTAGTGAATTCAACCCAGAAAGTTTCAGTTTCGGTAGAATATTCGGATTTGTGGCTTTGCACAAATGCTCGCCCTGATAGAGAAATATGCGTTAATCAATCACTTGAAATGCAAAAAATAAAGTTATATAATCATCATATTTTATCACAAATAAAATGACTTTACATTTAATCAAACAAATCGTTAAATTCGAGATCAACGAATTGATTCATCAATTTTGAATTTAAAGAATCATCAATTTCGGATCAAATCAATTCGTTAATTTCGAATTTAACAAATTGATTCACTAATTTTGTAAATGGTATTCGTAGTAAGCTTTACAAAGGTATTTCCCATAATATAGGGATTTCACGGACTTACCAGATTCGATTTACTAGAAGAGTCGAAGGATTAGAATGTAAATGATTCAAGATTTTAATTAGAATTTCGCTTGAGAGCTTGATATAGACATTTTTTTATAATAAAGAGAAAATGTAAATTTATAAGCAAAATAGAATAATACTGTCTTTTTTATATAATCTATCTATTAAAATTATAGAATAAAGCTAAAGAGGTCGATTTGCGTCAGATATCGCTTCACGTGATTTTATTCGATCAACATTAACCTATTCACCAGCACTAACCGTAATCCTAACCCTAACGCTAGTAATACTCACCGATCGACACCTGACGCAGATCGACATCTGAGGCACAACAATAATAAAAAAAGGCGGAATCTGTATTTTATATACCACAACTGAAAATCATTTACAAGTGATAGAAACTTATGAAATTCAAGATTACGTGATTAGTACATCTGCGGTAATAACATGATATCCTGGTCACGTAACATCGTAACGTCACTCAAAATGTTACAGCTATCAATCGCGGCTTGGTTTTCCTAGAAAGAAGTTATTGAATTTCTTAACAGTTGAATACACAAAATCAGCTGATTCGATTCTTATAAACGGATCAATAATTAATGACTTGGCTTGTGAATCAGGGGTGAATGTGGACGATAACACGCATTGTTAAAATAATGAACAAGACATTTTCACGTATTTTGTTTCTTTTGATCTTTTGAGCACAATTTTTTTCGGTGAAACATAACTGTTGCTGGATATTAAACGTAGTCCTTAAAAGACGAAACAAAGTATTCGACAAAGTATTCGGTTGGTATTTGAAGGTGGATAAAGTAACCTCGATTTTTTTTATCGAAATAGCATAGAATTGAGATTGTAATTTCAAATATCACTCAAATGCTTTGTTCTCATCTTTTAAGTAGTTAAACTAATAACCGAAATTATATTTTAAATTATGTTTCTTGCCATTTCGTATCTGTAGTTGCCTTATAGTTAAGTATATTTCATTCAATATAATATTTTCAGCTTGTAGCAAAAAAAATACCTAATAGGTATATTTACACACTGGTAAAATTTAAAAAAATTACTCGTTAACGGGTTAATACAATTAAGGATCGACATTGATTTAGTATCCAAAATTAATCAACCAGACCAGACCAGACTTTGACCAATTCTTACTAAAAATTAATTTCAAATTCAAACGCAAATGATAAACATTTTATTCCAAATATCGACATTTTTGAATACTTTATAGGTAACCTCTTCATAATAAAAAATTTGCGTAACTATAACAATAGACTTTAATTATAGAGCTATATGTTTTGGGAATTTCGAAAATTCAGATTTAATATAAAATCTAACTATCGCTTTCGCTTATCGCTAAGCCAATCATTTTCTCCTTATAATCAATTTCTGTTTGACGTTTCTTTTGAGGACCACGTTTCTTTTCAGGATTTATGCCAAGTTCCTTAGCTGGAACATTAGCAGTGAAAGCTGAGGTGCCCCCGTTTTGAATCGTATATTGAAGATAGCTGTCAAATCGATGACCATCCAAGGAGAATTTATAATCGGATGGATTGGAACTTTGTTCGAAACCTTTGTTGAATTGACCGACTATATTAAGACAACCATCTGGCATATCAGTGTAGGTAATTGTTCCCTCAACTGTTAAACCTTTACTCGCGTCAGGAACAAAACGTGCATAAGATACAGCACGTTTTTCGTGTAGAAATGCAGTGGCTGATGCTAGAAAGAAAATGATTGCAACGAAGATAACAGAAATTTTTGTGAACATGGTAATTGATTTTAGAAGTATTTTGTTAAGACTTAATAACAGTTTGATTTTTTTGATTCGAAGTGAACAAAAAACCCTAATTTATAAAAAAAATTTGTCCGTAGCAGCTTGACGTGGCTTTTTTTTATACAGTAAATACAGTCAAAACTTGATACATAACGATAGGTCGGGGATAATTAATAAAAAATCTGTAAAATATCGTTATATCGAAAATTTATTATAAAAATTGTTATATCGAGGAAATTTTATTGGAAGTGTTTTTGGGTTGTCATCATTATATCGGGCTTTTAATTAGTCGTCATTATAACGAGGGCTGAGCAAATGATTACAATGAAGACAACAGAGATTTTTATGAACATGGTGATTGATGTTAGAGATTTTTTTTAAGTTGATTATTATTGTTGTTGTTAAGGCTTGACAACAGGATTTTATTATTGTTGTTGTTGTTAAGGCTCGACAGCAGGATTTTATTATTATTATTGTTGTTGTTAAGGCTTGACAGCAGACTTTTTTTATTCGAAGTAAAGGACAAAAACGCCCCCCCCCCCCCCCGATTTATAAAAAATTTACCCGTTAACAGCTTTATAAACATTCGTCTTTCTAGCCAATTTTAGAAAATTTCAATTGTCAATACTTTTGACATGGCTTTTTATTTTGTCAGAACTTGTATATAATAAAATCCACCGCACTGCCAAAGTACGTATCACAGTACACGTAATTAAATACATTGTAGCACAATACAGAAATTATAGATTATCATCAATTACACGAGACAAATATTCTTTAAGTTTCGATTTTTGTCATGTACATTGTTACAGGTTAGTAGTCAATTGGGGGATTTAGACTGCTAATCAATAACTTGGACGGGAAAGCAGCTCAAACTAATACTAATTCTATTAAGATCTTGTGTCGATATTGATTGTATTCGCCTACTGCATAATTTAAAGATTAAATTTACTGCAGAACTTATACGTAACGGTAAGCTAAATGGGCATAAATCTTTTGGGGGTGTTGACAAAAATGGAAAAAACAATGTCGAACCATATTTATTTTCGTGTTACTAGTGTAACAGTACGTTTCTGCCAAAAGTACGTATCCAGTAATTAAATACATGTACATTGTGGCACAATACAGAATTTATAGATCATCATCAATTACACGAAACGGATATTATCGCTATTGCTAATTACTGTGTATGGAAATGTTATGCGCGTATTTGCCCATCTCTAGCGCTAGACTCAATGAAAGAATTTGAGTTGAAAGATTCCACAGATAATTAATTAATGCTTTTGTGAATAACTTTTCTAAAATTAGGCGTATTCATTTAAAAAAGACATTGTAAAGTACCCACTTTGTATTAATTTCTTCCGATTTTTAAATGGGTACTTCATACAGCGCTTTAAATTCGATGTATGGATATACTTCAATCAGCGTTTAGAGTTTATCAATTTTTTGATCACTGATCTTGTCTGATATGATGCTGTGTGTAATAAATTGTTAACACTACTCTGATCTACTTGTCTTATGCAATTTATTATTTATCTAAAAGAGTTTCTTTATAGCGCAATGTTTTTTTTAATGAACTTTGTTGTAACAGAACCAAAATTACAAGCTGAAAGAGAAAGCTTTTAGAATCTTTATTGTAAATTTTAATATAGATAATTTTAATAATATAGATAGTGATCATGATTAATTACAAGAATTTAAGCTACGAGCTTAAGTTTCTTCAAGGTAATCAAACATTGAAATTATACTCGCTTAATAACTTCTCCACCCGTTTCAACCGAGTATCAAGTGTATCAGTAGTAAGCGAGGGATCATCTTGATTCTCATCTACGTTATCATTAAATCTCTCAATAAATTTCTTTGGAGTGATTGGTTTTTTATAGCAGAGATATAAACCTATTATTTTTTGAAGATTGACAAACAAATTAGATAACGCTTGGAAATGAAGGCTATACAAAGTTCAATTCAATCAACATACCAAACGTATAGAGAAACGCAGACATAAAAGGTGCATAAGCACCACCGAGTTCACTTACTATGGCCAAACCCTAATAAAGAAAAAATAAGTTTAGGAAGAAATTAAAATCACCAAAATTCAAATAAACTTACCGTTATATAACTTCAAATCAATGGTATTATAAAAATTAAGATAGATAAATTAAATTTAGATTTTCAATACAATGTAAATGTAAATGTAAATGCTTCTAATAAAAAATACCTTTGTTGTTGGATAATTTGTACCTCGTAAGTTAGTAATCTTATAGTCAAAAGCAAATAATGAGTTTGATTTCCGGCAATATTGGCGGTTTCTATAATTAGAATGTTCAATGATAGAAAAATTTTTTTATCAAAGTTGAATCATAAGAGAAATAAATAGACTTACGGAATGTCGTATCGATGTAATAAGCTTCAAATAGTTCGGAAGGAGGAACGCCCAACACATTTCTAATACTATGAACGAGGCTTTCGTTTTTATACCTTCTAAAATTGATAAAATTATTCTGTACAAAAACAATTTATCAACAAAAATTGCTGAAACGTAAAAAAATTTATAAAATTTCTTTCTTACTTGAAAAGGTGAAAGAAAATATCGATTATTTGCTGTTGTTTGACTTAAAGTACCGAGGCTCACACTGTCCTCGTCATCGTTGCCTGAATTCGGATCTAATAAATAAATTATTAATTCATATTTGACTAATTATTGTATTGATTTAAGTATATCCAATACCAGAATCCCAAAGAGTTGCTTTTATATAAGAACGATAATTCAACTGCGATGAATCAGATTTCTCAAAAGTGAATTCAATCGCACTTATCCTGTCTAGATTGATATTCTTTGTCTCGTCTGTGTTATCCTCTATCTCGTCCTGAGAGAATGCTGCGATCTCAGATGCATTGAATTTGAACCAATATGTACTCTCAGTTAGATCAGTTAAATTCGATATATAATCAGTGCAAATTGGATCGGGGTTGACTGAAATAACGTTGAAAGCAATAAGTAAATAAGAACTATTATATATTATAATTATTTGCCGTACTCAACATTTCTTCCTACGGAAAGTGCAATTCACATCAAATTCAAAAGCGGCCTGGAAATGGATGACTATTTAATAGCATTTAGTAAATATAAATAATTTATTATAGAAAATTATAATCACTTTAACTTTTTTCTTACTAGGAGTTTTAATGTATGACTGAATTGTCGTAACAGTAACCAGAACAGGAGCATCATTTATCAGACTATACATCAAGAAGCAACCGTAACATAAGATCGCCAAAGCAGTAAAAATTGTCACAGGTAATTGCATGCCTTTGCTGGCGAATTCTACAGGCAAATCGTAACAATAACCTTTGATCGAATGGATGTGATCTAAAAGCATAATAGTGGTAGTAGTGGTCATAGTAATGATAGTTCTAATAGTAAGAAAGAATTCTTATAATTATTGATCTTCTACAGGCAAATCGTAACAATAACCTTTGATCGAACGGATGCGATCTAAAAGCATAGTAGTGGGCATAGTAATAATAGCTGTAATAGTAAGAAAGGATTCTTATAATTATTAATCTTTTACAAGCTTCGCAAGTTGTTAGTTTTTTGATGACTTTCTGATGATTCTTATATTTGCTGTTTTTATCATTTATTAATTATAAATAATATTAAACAATAATAGCAATTTAATTGCTGGATACTGTTAAACTTTTTTTTGCTAGCATTATTAACCGTTGACTTTATTTGCTAAATAAATAATAATAATAATAATAATACATAGTTAATTTATTCTTTCACTTATTGAAAAATTTTATACCTGATCAACCAATGCAGTTCACGTTACGTATACGGTGATATATCGCTATTTGGTACAGAGACCTCAACAACTTTGTATCTAAACACCAATAAACTCATAGAAAACACAGCCTTAGCCTTAACTTTAACACAACAAACTCACCAGCTAGAGGTCAAAAGAACACTAAATAAAAGAATTTTTTTTAAATAACACATGAGAAATTCGGCTATGACAATATCAATGAATGATTGGGCTGAGTGCAGTATAGATGATCAGATTCTAAATTTCGAAATAAACTACTGTATATTTAATGTTTTGTAACATAACGACAATTCATTCGGCCTGATTTACTATAGCGCAAGTGAAACCTGATTTCTGCAGTAAGTTAAGCATGCTTCTGATTCTATCTTGTATCTAGAAAATCTCAGAGCAAAAACACAACAAACTCACCAGCTAGTAAAAGGAATTCTTTTTTTAATAACCAATGAGAAGAACAACTGGGCTGAGTGCAATAGAAACGGTGTAGAAGATTAGATTCTAAATTACGCAATAAACTACTGTATATTTAATGGTTTGTAACAGCATTCGTCCTGAGGTCACTGCTGATCAACTGCGCCACTAATTCACTTATAAATGCGTCTCTAATTCCGCATCCACCAACAAATAATTATTTAAACGTTTTTAAAATTCGCCATGAAGAATCTTACTTTGATACTTGTTTTTATTATTGTAACCTTTGTAACCTTCGGCAATATCGCTTTTGCTATAGCCCCCCTTAAATGGAAACGAGAAAAAGATATTCTTCATAGGCGGATTGTTGCTGAGAAAACAATCGTCAGAAAATCATCTTTGGTAGCAAGAGACCCCGTTTGTCTAATCGGATATTTTCGATGTTCAATTAGCAACGGATGTTGCGCCGTCGGCGAAACTTGCTTACCAGGCGGACCTCCTTACAAATGTAGCAGTGACTGCTCCACTAATGATATAGCTTGTGGAGACGATACTTGTTGTAGTATAGACCAAATTTGCACCAGCGATGGCTATTGTAAATCACAAAGAACTCTTCGACCAGATTAATTATTCCGACAAGATTACCATTCAGTCCAGCCATAGCAGCAATGTCAATAACAATAAATCTTAGTTGTTTTCGTTTTTCTGAATCTAGTATAACATTTATATTTTCAAAAATATTACTACTGCTAATACTATCATTATCCTCAAAACAATTTTATCAAAGGAGAATGCCACTATTTCTTTAGAACTGAGTTTTTGTGTGGATATGTTCTAAATATATTTTTTATTATTTCCTATTCAAATATCATTAATCTTAACAATAAACTTATTAGTTGCAAATTTGATTTTTAAATAATAATATATGTATTTTCTAGATTGTGTTAAGTGTCATCATTATAATTCCAAAAATGCACTTCTTCAGGGTATTTTCTTCGTATTCGTATTCGTTTTTTCTTTCTTTTGACATCACAAAAATTTTGGAGTCTTGAAATTAGGTAAATTTAATATTGAGAATGTCTTTGATATAAGAAATACTAATACTGTACTGTGTTTTGACTTAAACAATGATAATATTGAATAGTATTACTACTGATCACAACTCACATAGATATCCATATCTTTTACACGACGACTTCAATGAAAATACATCAAATATACGTAGTTCATTGTCGAGTCCATTGATATAATCTGCGATGTATATTGGTTGCTCGGCCCGCTTTATACAATCGAATCGACGAGGGGTTATCTTTAAGCATATAGGTCAACTAACGCTAATACATCGTATAATTTCAGATGAACTTTTCAATTTGAAGTGTTGAATAATTTCTTTCGTGTAAATTATACTTCAATTGAAAGAATGATATTTGATCAGAAAAAATTACCGGTTTCTGACCCGAATAGCAAACGATTTAGTTTTCCGTAACTTTCTTTTTCTATTTTCTCGCCAATTACTCAGTAAAGATAAACTTCTCTTAGTGGTCTCTTTCATCTGAAACTCAGGATATCATGATTATCAAAACTCGACATCTTTCATCTCATTTTTCATAAATAAATCAAACTAACATTTACTGCAATACATCTATTTTATAGTAACTTAACTGACAACAAAGCAGGTTTGTTAACACGTCGCAATAAATACAAAATATAAAGACTATTTTTCTTACATCTGTAAAAAGAGAATTTGAGAATTTCAGTGAGGTAATGCATGTAAGGTTGGAAATAATGTAGTGGGGAGGGAAAAACGATACAGCTTTGGTGGCAACCAGATCTGTTGACCATGTTCGCAGTTAGCTAAACATTAGGAAAGAATCTAAAACTTAGAGTATGTTTATCGAACGTTGAGAAAATGAAGTGATTCGCGTATTGTTACCATTTTCAACAAAAATTTCGTAATTTCATAATTTTTATGATATTAAATTATGGTGTATCGTAACTTCGTCCATATTAATTTGATCTTTTATTTGACATTACACTGTTATCGAAGTAGCATTAAATTCTTCGATTCCGTAATTTTGATTCTCAATTTCTACATGAAAATCCCTCCAAAATTAGTTTCTTTGTAAGTTCTATTCTAAACCAAATTTAGAAGTATTTCATTAGGAATAGATATTACCTTTTTTTTTTATTTATTTACGTAGATCGAATTATGAACATTCCATCATTCTTTTAATATAACGTATATGATACCATTGAGAGGGTAACAATTATTTGAACAATCAGGAATGTCAAACAATAGTTAATACACGTAATGGCAGTGTCGTACATTTTGGATGTCCAAGCACTTTTTTGACTGTCCAAATGTCCAAACATCCAAATGTCCAAGTGTCTAAACTCTTGTACTATTAAAAAATTAAATAAAAAATATATGATTATATACAATGAGAAATTCTAAACATTTTTATTAATTAGTGTCCAAACAGGTTAGTTTAATAAAATTTTGAGTAAATTTGTCAAAAATATCCAAGATTGTCCAAAGGCATGTTCAAAGCTGTCCTGTGACAACACTGCATAATGGTAATAATTCTTGAGAGGATAATCTTAACAATCATCTGGATAATTGAAGAGCATCAACGAAATATACATAACAATAATAACTATAAAAAAGAGGATAACAATTATCTGGACAATTAAAAGATAATCAAACAATTAGTATTTAGTCATGTTAAAAAACCATCAATATAAATTACTAATCTTAGAATTAGCATAGGATTAATATAGTAATTTGAAATTATATATAGAAACAACTTCAAGTCACTAAGAAAACATGCTTTGATCTAATAAAAAAATATCAAAGTTCTTGTCTATATTAATAATATTACTTGTAAATATACTATTATTTTAATTAAACTTTAATGAATGCTCCTTCACTTAAAATAAACTGTTATTTTTATTTGATTTGATTTGATTTTGTTTTCTTCAAACAGGTCATATTTAGTACTTCAACTGGATCAGATCCAATCTGTGATTTAATTCAGTATTATAAGCAGAATATTCTATAGTATATTTATTTTATAAATAATTAAATTTTTTTATTATATTTAATATTTTTAATAATTAAATTTATTTAATTTAATTATTTATTATTTAATTATTTAATTATTTAATTTATTATATTCTTATTAAATGAATTTGAAATTATATAACTTTTATATATAATATATAATTTGAACATGTAATTTTTACATATAACTTGTATATGTGATTTTATATATAATTTATTATTTATTATTATTATTTATTATTAATTATATATTTATTTATTAGATAAATTAATATATAATCAATAATTATACTATATTATTAATAATTATATAGTATTATTAATAATTTTAAAAATATTAGAAAGTATTATATAATAAAATAGATTAGAAAAATTTTATATAAAATGAACTTTTATTCTTAATAATAAAAATTATTAATTAATCAAAATATAGCTAGCAAAAATAACTTGTTCTATAAAATTATTGTATCAAAATTAATAAAATTCAAAATTTAATTATATTACTTTATAATTAATAGCTTATATATAATTATCTTGATTATATTAATTTATTTAACTTATTTTTAATTATATTATCAAGAATATAAAGTATATTTAAAATATATCTATATTAAAAAAATTTATAATAATATCTTTTAATAATAAATATTTGTTAGTTAACAAATTCATATTATAACTGAGTTTAGCTATTTGATATAATATTATTTATATTAGTTTAATACTAAATTCTTTAAAAATTTACTTGTAATATTTGGTACTTATAGCATAAATATTTAATAAAAGAAATCAGATTCTTATTAAATATATTACATTCATTTTTATTTTTTAAAAGAATAAATAATTTCATCAAAAAATGTAATATAGATCTCTTTACAAATTCTAAATTTAATAATAATAAAAGACAAATTTCAAACTAAAAATATTAATATTTTATTAATTAGTAATTTAAATTCAATAATTTTTGATATCATTAGATTCTTTATAATTTAAAGAATTCAAAAATATAAATTTTTCTATCATAAAACAAAAACTCATCACGATATTTAAAGTTAAAAATAAATCAAATTTTCTTAAAAAAATATCAAAATAAAAATCTTCAATTACCAATAGAAAATATTAATATTTTGCCAACTAGTAATTAAAATTAAAAAATTTTTATACTATTATTTTCACAGAATCTAAGAAATCTAATAATATAAAATTTTTACTATAAAACAAAAACTAATTAAAATATTCATAATCAAAGTTAATTACAAAAAAATTTTGTTTAAAAATACCAAAATAAAAATTTTTATACACAAATAAAAATATATAATATTTTATCTAAATATAAAATTTTCTATAGTAGAACAAAACAATAAAAATGAGCTTTAAATTTTCATGATCATTTTTAAATAATAATATCTTTTTACTCAGTTATCAAAATTTAATAAAAATAATATTATTAAACTTTTTTTAATCTGATGAATTCAAATATATATATTTTTCTAAATTAGATATAAACTAACTGAGTTATTATAATTCAAAGTCATTGATAAAATTTTTATTAAAAAACAATAATCATACAAAATTTGAACAAAAAAACCAAAACAAATATTTAATATTCTGATTAAATAATATTTCTCCAATACAAAACAATTCTACTATATATAAATTATTATCATTTAACAATAATAAACAAAAAAACTTATTTAATTAAAATTAAAGAGTTAAATTATATCTAATAAATAAAAAAGAAAAAGAAAATATTCTAAAAAATAAATACCAAACTCTTTTCACAATAAAGTAAAAATATTAATAATAATAAAAAAACAAGAAATTACTTATCTAATAAAAAAATATTTTTTGATAATTACAAGACAAAATATTGTCATTTACTTCTAAAAAAATCAACAAAGCTAAAACAATAGTAAAAGACTAAGAAATATTACTTACATATAATAATTAAATGATTGATGTTAATCATTTTAAAAGAATTATCAATGTAAATTACTAAACTTAGAATTAGTATAGGATTAGTATAATTCAAAATTATATATAAAAACATATTTGAGTCTATGTTTTGACCATGCTTTGATCTAATAAAATAATAAAGTTTTTACTCATAATAATAATACTATTTGCGAATACACTATTATTTATTTTTCTTGGTCAAACTTCAAATTTTGTGAGTAATTACAAGTAGTGGATGTTCCTCCGCTCTAAATAAGCTGTTAATTATATTTGAATTGTTATTTTGTACAGGTTATATATCAATAAGTTCTGCTGAGTTAATTTTGTTTTTCTTTGTATATCAATCGAATGTTATAACAAACATAACAATCTGGTGCCCCCAATCTATTCATCATAAAATAAACCCTTTCAACTAAATATTGAAGGAAACTCAACAGTATTTCATTTATTTATTCAGGTAATTAATATTCGGTGGAGCTGCCTTTAAGATTTTTTGAAGATTACAGTAAACAAATTCATCTAATTTAAACACTCATCCTGCAAAATTCGACCTCATTAGTTGGTAGTGAAGTACGCCTACGAACCAGACATTCCAATTCATTCCAGAGATTCTCAATGATTTTCTGACATTCATATTTCACCTTCAGTGCCCGATGAATTGGTGCGTTGTCGTCCTGAACAAATATTTATTTTGTTGATAAATATGGTACTAAATCATTGTTAAGAATTCATACTAAAACGTAGGTCTTTTTGTACATGGAATCTGTATTAAATAGTTGAAAAACGTCCTGATATTCCACGATAAATTTTTATGCAATTAAAATAATGATTTAGCAGATAAAACTCTCTGAAATTTATCTCTGGGAATAAAAATTTCAGGTAGTTAAAGTCCTTGTTGTTTTCTCAGACTAGCAAATTTTTGGCAAAACTTCTAGTTCTAGTTATTGTTTCTCCAAATACAGTACATGTAGTAGTAGATATTAATCGACATTCATAGCATTAATTACGTACATGTATTACGTTAATCAAATGTTACATATTAACGTTAATATTCAAGATTTGAGGAAACTTAACATCTGTTGAAAATTATTTCAAATAAAATGAGATTTGAACAGTTCTGTATTTAAATCTGAAAAAGCCAAAGTGATTTCGAAGGCTTGTAGTTTATGAGAATTTTTTGTCAGCATTTCAAGAATTGTTATCACTTGAGAAAGACTTAAAGACGAATTTGCAAAATAAATTGCTTTAATTTTTTACTTGTTTTTAACTTTTTGGTATATATATATATATATATTATAGTATTTTTTTTGAATTTATATTTATGTAGGATTGGATAAAGTTTCAAGCTTTCAAGTTTAAATAATAAAGCCATGAATAGGACGTTATTTAAATCAATGACGACTAATTCTATGTAAGTGTTTCATTTAATACTCCGACATTATTTATGTTGTCTGTTAATGCTGATCATTCGTATGTTTTTATTATTGAAACATCTAATTCTTTTATTTTTTTTGATAGTTTTTTAATAGTAAGTTTAGTAGAATTTTCCAAACAGATAAATTTCTTTGAAAAATTTGAAGAGGCTGTTTTGATTACTATTTTCTTTAGTCAATATTTGGAAAAATTTATCGGATTTTTAGCCGATATGGATTTCACTAGTAAATCATCATCATTATTTTATAATCATTTCAAAGTTTTAAATAAAACAAGCCCTTTTAGAAAGTGAACTCAAATATGGGATCTAACATTTAGAATACTCATGTCGAAATAATTACTATTGCGATGGATGTCCAGTTCACAATACTCGTGATTGTGACAAAGCTACCTGATTGTCAAAAAATCAGGATGTTTCGATTATCATAAATGAATTTATAAATCTGAATAGGTGAACGGAAATAAAGATAAAGTGATCAATTTTATTCAATTGGGAATTTAGTGAACCAATTTTAATTTTCAGAAAGCCTGAGATTGGGAGATTCTAACAGAAAAATTTTATTAAATTTGATTCATTGGTTGTACAAAAAATGCTGTTTAATTAACATATCAATTTGAGTAATTCAATAAAAGAATTCTAACTAATTTTTATTATCATTTCTTGCATTTTAATTCATATACTATAAGTCACGATTAATCACTGTTTCCTTGGCTTATCTCAGTTATCCTGCCTTAACCCAATGTCCAACCACGCTACCATCAAGTTTAAATGACATGCTGTTTTATTTCTCTCATGCTGCTTAGCATAAATGATAAATTGTCTCGGTTGCTCAATAGAATATAAATTGCGGCTAAGTTTAGTAATTTTACATTGTCGTGTAAAATAGGATTTTAGCAAGTTTGTTCACGTTACCAAAGTCATTCAAGATCAGTCAGCATATCACTTGAACAATACTTGTGATGTAATTTAATCACGGTATGTAAATTTTCTTAGAAATATCAGTCAAATTAGTGAATGCAAAAGTGATCAATTTTATTAAAATGGGAATTTCTCCACTTCTAGTGAACTAATTTAATAAAAAAATATATGTTCTGAAATAAAAAGCTGCAGATTTGATTATTCATTGCGTAAAAATCAGTGTATGATTATCGTTATCATTATTGATCGCTGATCACCGCCAGAGGCTGGTGTACATATCGATGTACATGTAGCTAGCGCTAAGCGCATTCATTACAATACATTGGACGTATGGAATCGACGTTTAAGTTTGTCAAATTTTCCAATTATCGATCTTGTCCGGCAAGGCGGCATTGTCTTCATTCAATAAATTTGAAATATTCATCCTTTTATTTGAATCTTCCGACACGTATTCAATAGGACGTTTCTTGTTCGTTTTATGACCTTTGAAATCTAGTTTTATTAAATAGTATACGATGTTTTAAAATTGTGAGACTCTGTTGTTATTAACAAAAAAAACTTACATCGTTGTGTTTGGATGGTGTCTTTTCCATCATTCCCATTATTAATATCAGACTCTCGTGAAATATATGCTGACATTAGAAAATAAAGGACGAATAAATAGGTAAACTTTATAATCAGCTAATAATCATTACTATGTTTAGTCGTGGACCAACCAATAAAGTTACCTTCATTTGCTTCATATAAACTGACGCTTTTAGATTTGGTATCATATTCCGTATTCGAGGAGTTAGAATTTGTGTTATAATTCAAAGATTTCACTACGCAATTCGGAGAATTCTCTGTTTGCAAAGGGTTAGAATCCTCACTCGGTTCCGAAGTTGTCACCGGCCACTGAGTCATGGATTCAGATACTGTATCATAAAATGAACTCGGCTCTGTAGAATATACTGATCCAAAATACATGAAATCTGGCAAGTTAGAGGATGTTTCCGACGAACCAGATCCAACTGACGTATGCATCGCTGAAGATTGCAAATTTCCCGGAACGCATGAGAAACATAATTTTGATTCTGAAGTTGAGACAACCGGATCGGAATAACCTCGTTGTCTCCATTCCAGTGTATGTGGTTTAATTCTGGAATAAGTATTCAAACTCTGACACCGCGTGATTTTTCGTTTTTGTTTTCTATTAAAAAAATCAATAAATTTAATTGAAAAATCAATTTATTATATAATTTTAACTAAATAAAAGAAGTTAAGGCTCACCCGGCAGTATTACAAAGTTTTAATGTTTTGTAGAATGGCGAAAAAACGTTAAAAATTTCATTTTTATAGTCTTTATATATATGTGAACTGAGTTGTGAGATAAAATTCTGTTTATCCTTTTTAGATAAGGTATGTAAAAGACACAATTCCTCAGTGCAATGGAATGCTTTCAATACTGCGTTTGAAAAACAACTTCTATATATTATAAAATAGTTGGCCGGTTTTTTCTCGATACTATCAAGATATTTCCTTATAAATGCAGCTGCGTTAGGGTTTAAAGTAAATTCGTGTTTGCAGTTATTTGAATATTTAAAAGATATAAATATTTTAAATTCAATAACATTAAAAGATATAAACGTTGGCATCGGAAGAACAATTTTATTAGGTGTTTCTTCCTTATGATGTATAAGTGTAAATGGTCTGCCTGCTTCGTTCATTTTCAGAATTTACAAAAAACTATAACTTGAAGAAGAAAAAAGAAAGCTTTATACGTATATATATATACAATGCACATTTCTCTGACTAAAAAAAATTATGTTGTTTATACCGTTACGTGTATATTTCGGTAATTCTCTCCGAAAAAGACTGAACAATCTTAATTGCAACGGAGTTTCTTTTGAAAAGTGCGTAGTAATCAACGTACATGTATATAAAATTCTAAATTTGGAGCTTATCGTTATACATGTTTAAACAAATCGGAGTTATCGTTATTGACAGAATAATTTTGCCAGTGTTATTATTCCTGACGGAAAAGCACTAACAAGGAAATCAACAAACAATCCAAGTAATAAATAAAGGAAACTGGCCAAGGAATGACTGAACCGATTTTCTAAGTTAAAACGTTGATGGAAATTCTACACTAATTATGTTACAAATAATCAAGAAAGAATCCGGCTCAGTTTCTCGCAAAACAAGAATCAGTTACTTCATATTCGAATTACATGTACAAGGATATATACAAAAAAGGAAATATATAAAGTGCTACATAATCGTGTACGTAAAAGAATATGTCTTCCAAAAATACTCAATTATATAAAAAATAAAGTAGGACAAAATAGCAAGCATTTTTATGATCCGGAAAAAAATTAAAGCTGGTTACGTATATTCTAACACAAAACGACTCACACAAGAAATGGGACATGCGATCAAAATTTATAGAAATTTTATTTTCATGACTATTGGTCTAGACAAAATAAAAAGGAGTTCATTTTAAACTTGAAACTGAGTACGTACGTAATTTAAATCAAAGTTTTCAATTAGTAAATTTCACAACTTTTTATTGTTCAATATGAGAAATTTACTAATTGATAATTTTGATTTAAAAATACCAGTGCTTTTTTATTTTGTTTGAACTAGTAGCTATGAAAATAAAGTTTTTTTTCGTGTTCTATTTTGTGTGAGCAACTGTCTATTAATCCCAAATAATAATTCTTAATTGTGCAATTTATTTTTAGGACCATATTCAAGAAAACAGACCAACTGCTGGATAACTTGAAGACTTCTCTGTTCTATCCAACAATATTTTGCATTTTCAGTACTAAAAGTTCATTAGAAAATGAAGAAATTAAAAGAGTTTCTTAAACAAGAAATGCAAAGATAGATAAATTTGACAAAGTGAACTTGCAAAGAAGCATTCCTACAAATACAAACAAAAACATGCATTCAAATGCAGTTATACACCGGTCGAATCCGTACTTCAAAATTAATTTCAATACTAAATGATACACCTACTTTTTATTTCAAAATATAAGTTTTCATATTGATTAAAAATATTTAAGCTCTGCAAGTGCCAATTTGTTTGCTCTTATGAAGTAAATGAAAACATACATGTTTGCAGACAATTCTAACATATGTGACTGCTGAATTTGATAGAAGTTGGTCAATTATTAATATTATTTTTCACTAATTTCTTTTTTGGTGGTACAAAACAGATTCGATTTTATTAGTATATGAAATTAAAGAGAATAAGATATTTTGAGTGTTTTATAAGAAATATACAACAGAAAACATACTGAAAATTAAATTGCGTTCAACATCCAAAGGCACTTTTTGTCATTCTTCTTTCAATACCTCAATTAAATCCTTTTTGGAGGTCGGCAGAGACTTTTTTTCTAATTGGATGATCTAATGATCCATATATGCTAATTGAATTTAAATTGTGACTTTGGGCAGCCATTCTAAACCGGAATACTGTGTGTTTGCATCCACCAACGACTACATGTATAATGCGAAGTATGACAGAAAGAACCATCTTGCTGAAAAGTTGTATAAGAATGATTACTCATCTGAGGAACTGAATATTTGGAAAGAATATCAACATAATTGTCAGGATCAGGATTGTTATTAACCTCTACCAAAGGTCTAACTCCATCACATTCAATATATCCCCAAAACATTACCGATGCTCCATCAAATTTTAATATTGGAACCACACAACTTTCTAAGTTTTTTTTTTCAAAAGATTCTCGCCACACTCTTATACGTCCGTCTGAATGGAAAAAGGAAAATCGCGATTCATCTGACCATACGATTTTGTGCCATTCATCGTTCCTGTTTTTCCTTTCTTTGCACCATTTTTTTATGTTGAGTAGTTAAAAAAGGTTTACGATTTGCATAGTGCGATTCAAACGATATTAATTACAAGTATATTGTAGTGAATTGAAGTATTAATATACATTTAGTCGATTGGTAATTTACATTTAGTTGATTGGTAATTTTAATAAGCAAAGCTTTGCGATCTTTTTTTACAATACACTTTAAACTTCGTTTATTACGTCCTGATATAATTTTTGGTCGTCCAGTGCGTTTTACAGGATGTGGAGAACTTGTTTTTCTTAATCTAATTAATCGTATCACGTACTGTTTGCGAGGGTAGAAGCAATAGCTGAAGCGTTGCTCTCCATATGATATGCACCAATTATTTGTCCACGATCATTCTTTGCGTGGTAAGGACATTGTGAATAGAAAGATGAATAGTGTTTTTATATACAAATAAAAGATCGAAATGATGTAAAAATAAAAATGAGAGAAAAGTAAAACATTACTCGATAAAGAGTAATGCATATGCAGGTGATTTATCGTAGTGTTACCAAAATAACCTTAATTCCATAATTTATGCACTTAATTTGTCCATGAAAATCCAATTTCCAATTCCGTAAATCTCCTTTCGATTTATCGTGATTCCCAAATTCATTCCTAAATAAAAATCCTTTTTGAGATTAGTTTCCTAATTAACCCGAATTACAATACGAAAATAGTAACACTTCGTTACGAAACAATACCTTTCTCCTTAGTCATAAATCTCCCTTCCGATTCTTTAATATTATTGAACGTCTCGATGCGTGATTATCCAAAGGACAAAACGATTATCTGTAGACAATAGTCCTTTAAGAAAAAAAAGATTAAAATCGAACGATATATACTTGATTGTTGATAATGAGCCCCAAAGAAAATACTAATCTTAGAATTAGCGTAGTAATTTAATCCTGTATATATAGAGGTGCTTTCGAGCCTTCGTAGAAACATGCTTTGATCTAATAAATAACAAAGTTCTTACTCATAATAGTAATACTAGTTGTGAATACGCTATTATTTTATTCTATTGGTCGAACTTCAAATCTTGTGAGTAATTGCAAGTAGTGGATGCTCCTCCACTCTAAATAAGCTGTTAATTTCTTTTGGATCGTTATTTTGTTTTGATCTTTCTTGGAACAGGCCTTACCGATAAGCCCTGATGGATCGCTTTTATTTTTGACTTTGTCTTCTTGAATAGGCCGCATCAATAAGTCCTATTGTGTTAGAATCGTTAAATTAATTTTGAATTATAATTTTATTTTGTTTTATTATTTTGTAAACGCCCCTTACCTTTAATGTCGATTTGCATACAAGTCGCCACGGGAAGCCTTTAGAACGCCCAAAGAAACCCCTTTACCCGTAAATAATTCAGTCTAGCTTTCACCCCTGTTGCAAGAAAAACACTCTCTTTAACTAATTATTATAATCGACGCAACAGTAGGTCAGTGTACATGTATTACATTAGAGGTCATGTTTGATTGATGTGAAAAAGTATCGGTATTGTTCATTTCAAATTACATGTACATGTAATTGATATTCGTTATCAAACAAAATGTAAATCATTCTTTAAGATTTGATCGCGCTCTAATACCGATTGCTCTATCCAGATACTCGATTACTAAAAACGAATTATTAATAAAATGCCGACAGAGAAATAAAGTAAAATTAAATCTAACATTATTCTTGGTCAGGTAAAAAGTAAAGTTATTGATAGCAAGAACAAATTCTTTAAATATTAATATTAACGTTAATAGTTTTTTTGAATTAAAAAACCATCATATTACGAAGCATGAAGGGCTATAACAGCACATACGTACAAGAATACGATCACAAGTAACGAATAAAACTCCAATATAAAAATGCGACAATTCCCCTTTATGCTGTCATTCACACATCTACTATATGTACTTCGTTTTTTCTCAACGAATATTAACGCTGTTGATTTTCTATGGATCATACCATTATACTCCAAATATTCAAATTGAAAATCTTTGTTTGCAGCGAACCCGCAAATTCCTTAAATACGGAAAAAAAAGAATTTTATGAAAATACATGTATTAGAAAAATAAAAATAAATTCAATAAGCTATTAAGAATTCATTAAATTGAGAATTTTATCAAAAAATTATTTCAATTCGATCCATATAATATGGTAATTTGATAGAACTTCTCAGAAAGAATAATATTATCAGTCAATTTTAAATTATTGTCTCTAGACATATCATTTTTATTCTCAAGTCTAGATTTCCGGTACTATATTAAATTTTTGTTTTAATTTTATAAAAAGTTTAATAGAAGTTGTTTTTATAAATTAATTTAGCTATAAAAGCTAATTTTGTACAAAGCCAAATATACGTATACCGTATTTTTATGGCTTAAAGTACTCCCTAATCCTAAATATTATTTTATTGATTGAAGAGGACAGTATAAGGTATCCAATACTGCGCCACAATGACAGTTTTTATTGTAGATTTCATACAATTTGACCAATCAGAATTCTTTATTTTTAATATTATATTAGTGAAAAATTTTAAATCATTATAACTTTTTCAAAATAAAAATCCTCTTACAGATTAAATGTTGATAACTTATGCTTTCCCTCGTTATGGTTGCTTTGATATAGTTTCTGATTTGGCAAGCGAATCTATATTAAACAGCAGAAATTTAATTTTGTGCCATCTATATATAGCTATTTCAAGTGAATATAGATCCAAATTTCGAATTTTGTATCGATATACATGTACATGTACAGTAATTTCATTTATTGAGTATTATGGAATAGTCAGATACTTTTCAAATGAAAACTCCGTTGTAATTTATTTTATTCGAACAAAATATAAACTAAACAATATTTGATAGTTCAGGTGAATGTTTATACGGAAAATAGACAACCGATTAAACAAACAATTTTCTTCATTCAGAAAATGTATATAAATAAGGTTCCCTTTGCTTTTTTCAATTATTATCTTTTGTGCATTCTAAAAATGAGCAAGCAAGCCAACCAATCTACGCCTATATCACGAGGAAGAGAAAAAAGATTTTAGTATGCCAATCATTATAACTCTTTCTATTGATGATAATAAGATAAATCTGTCTTTTAAATATTTAATCATTTGCAAACACGATTTTATCATAGACCCTTGCACAAGTGAGTTCACAAATAAAAATATTGATAATGTCCTGGCCACCCATTGTATCCTGTTTAAAAGTTCTCTTTCAAACACAGTGTCAGAAAAATTGCATTGTACCGAGCAATTTTGCCCTTTATACGACTTATCCGATAAGAATAAACAACATTTAAATTTTTAGTGTTTTTTTCCAGTTTACAAAGGATTAAAAAACATAAAAGGAAGATGTCAACTGACGCGTAAGTCTTAGCTTTTTTTTTTATTAAATTATGCAATAAATTAACTATTCAATTAAAATTTATTTATTTCGTGTTAAAAGTAGACGGCGGACGTATACATATCTTAGAAAATGTTGTCACGATTCAAAAGTCCCAATATCAGGGACCATTTTCACACACTTTCTATTTGATACAGAGCTAATAAATTTATCTACTAGTAGACCTGAATTAATTACTCAGTCGCCGGTTTCTAGCTCTTTCCAAACAGATAATTTAGCATTGGAATATTTCGAAGGCCTCGGATTATAATAGATTATTGCAAATTCCGATATTAATACAGTGAATTTCGATGCACAAGTTTCAAACTATAAATGTTGCTAGCGAGTAGTTTCATATATTGAATTTCTTGATTAATTATTCTAGTTCTTAGAACCTTTCTTTATATGCTTCTTTTCTATTTGACATACAATAATATAGCTATACCTAAAGATGGATCACAATCAGGTTCCAATTAAGTTTCCTTTACTTTTCTTACACCGCAATATTGATTGGACTCACACTCGAGTTATACAGTGGCTCACACATGTAACGGAACACGAAAATTAACTTACTAGGATTTTTATTTCCATGACTATTAGTTCGAACAAAATAAAAAAGTGTTCATTTGAAACCTAATATTTTTTAAAAATAACTTATCAACAGATTATTTGTGAAATAAAGTGATTTAAATCAAAATTTATAATTAGTAGATTTCTCACATTGAAGAACTTTTTTTCTATGATGGATTCAAATTTGAACCACTCAATGAATTTTTATGAAAATTGGTAAATATGTAGATTTTATAGAGTAAAACATTTTTAATTATTAATCCCAATTTGAATTCATATAGAAATAAAGTTCTTCAATGTGAAAAATCTAAAAAATATTAGATTTCAAATAAACACTTTTTTATTTTGTTTAAACTAATAGTCAATAAAAATTCTAGTAAAATAATTTTTGTGTTCTATTACATGTATAAATTACTGTATAACTTGAATCAAACTTGACTCAAGTCAACTCATATTTTGACTCATATTCTGATTCAAGTACTCTTCAAGTCAGAAAATTATGACTCAACTTGACTTGAGTCAAAATGAGTTGATTCGAGTCCAATCACTACACCACAATAGGTTGTAATATCTTTAGTTAACAATAATCAACAAATTAATTTCTATTATTTTTCTTATTAACAAATTCTATTATAATATTTCTTTTATAATGACAATTAAGAATATATATAATACTTGTTGTATCAGATATAAATAATAAGATTTTTCTCATGTTGTTAAGAAAGCAAGTTGATTCAAGCAGAATTGTTATTGAACTAAGTTCAGTCTTGATTAATTATTGAGTCAGAATGAATCAGAATTTGAATTAAGTTCAGCCAATTATTTTTAATTATTAAATCCTATTACTTGACTTTTTATTTATTCCAAAAAATCTTATATTATTTATTATTATAATTCATTAGTATTTTAATTTATTCTTCAATTCTTTTATTTTTTATTAGCTTATCAATAATCAGTTTTTTGTTGTAACTTTTTGAATTATATATTTGCTTAATTTGATAAAGTTTATAATTTAATATATTTAATTGATATTGTTACCGGATTAAGAATAATTTCACTAATCTCTCAATTTTGGTAAATCCACCTAACCCGATTTCGTTGGTTTAATTTCGCTTTGAAATTCTATTTTTATTTCACTTTTATTTCATATTTTTATTTCACTTTTGTTTTGTATTTTTATTTCGCTTTTGTTTTATATTTTTATTTCGCTTTTGTTTTCTATTCTAAATTCGCTTTTGATCTTGCTCTTGTTTTCTATTTTTTTTTTCGATCTTAAATTCTCTCTTAAACAATAGAGTACATTATGCAGCGAGTTCCGAAACAATACTTCATAAT
>CAJVPL010000321.1:0-30371 GCA_910591945.1 Ambispora gerdemannii
TGAAGCCTATATTATATAAACTTATAATACTTCTCTTTCATAATTGCTATTTTCTGTTCTATTCTGTTCTTTCGGTTTGGTTCGGTAATATTTATATTCACGTTCACATCCGTTTTATTCTTATTAAATCGTCTTTAATTTGCTTTACTGGAATGATATTGCTTTTTAATCGTGAAAAGTTGTTACCATTAAATTTTCCTAATCTATAACTAAAACCCAATTAGATATTATTCTATTCATCACAAAAACGAATACTTCATAAACACACCGTAACAAAAACCATACTCACATCCCGCTGGATTAATCGTTGTGTGGTCATTGAAAGTGGTTCCATCAATAATATACTATTTATTTTCTTATTTACTTTTAACATTAATGGCCCAACATAACCGACAAAATTAACAACCACTAAATCAACCACCTCCACCTCCACCTCCACCGAAACAACAGCACCCACCACCACCAGTACATCGAAACATGGCACAAACCTTTATAGGTGGTGTCAATGATATTTTTAGCAATCAAGCAACTACGACACAAAATCAAAATAACACCTCAAGCATACTATTTGAAGCCTATATTATATAAACTTATAATACTTCTCTTTCATAATTGCTATTTTCTGTTCTATTCTGTTCTTTCGGTTAGGTTCGGTAATATTTATATTCACGTTCAGATACGTCTATTCTTATTGAATCATCTTTAATTTGCTTTACTAGAATATTGCTTTTTAATCGTAAAAAGTTGTTATCATTAAATGCACCCACCACTTTACAACTTAGTTTACATTATTTTAAAATCGCATCTCATTAAAGATATCGATATAATTTATTTGTTCGTTAGACTCGTTTAATATTCGTTCCTTTCGAAAGATTTTTCATATTTCTTATATTTTTATACATTAATATACATACGTAAATGACACTCATTCAGGCATGTTGAAAATTTGAAGTTTCGAAATTTATTAGTTTACTCGCTTTTAGTAAGTCCGATTAATTCTGTTATCCAATAAATTCATTTTTTTTTTGTGAATACATACACTTCCTGTGAATTTCAAATTTCTTATAAATTCCTTAAAGTCCTTTTGTTTTTTGAGAGTTTGTATTTTATAAAATGTATAAACTTCTTTGCTAAGAAATTTAATCCATGAATATGTTAGAATAGGCCCTTTCTGAGCATATTCACGGATTAAATTTTGTATTGTTTTTTACCTTATTTTTATTATGTTGTGAAGTTTTTGTTGCTTCGGATTTTTATTACTTTGATTGTTGTGTTCTTCTGAGGCTAAAGGGTGTGTTGTTTCTAGCTTTAAAGTTTCTTGTGTTGTTGTGACAAATGCTATTAGTCTTGTTGATTTTTTAATTGTTTCCATTATTTTATATGTAAGTAAAGATGATATTTTATTATGCTGCGATTATGTTGCTGCAGTTAATTGAGGTATCCATTTTTAGTTGTAAGACAAACTCTATTATGGATTTAAATAAACTAAGAGATACATGCGAGTTTTTATTATAATTATTATTAAGACTATCACTCTTAATTGTTTGTTTTATGCATGTGTCGTCTTTTTCTTGCAGTACTAACTACAGATATATTAATATATACGTAATGTGCAATATTAAACAATGTACTGTATAAATAATGTACGTATTAATCCGTGCATTTTAAATGAAGCATAAATTTGACGGCGGACGATGATGTCATCTACAGTCGTACCTCGTTATAATCACAGGGTGACTATAAGTTGTGACTACGTACATGTATATGGAAGTCAAATTTCTTATAATAGTTGGGACTATAACGAGGTGTGACTGTATTTACATCTTAACTAGAACAAAATTGTAAAGGAGAAATCAAGTTCTTGAATTAGTGTCATGAGGAAGAAAATGGCTGAAGTTGCGACTTATTCGGCCTAATTTTCGCACATCCCAACTTATGAAAACATAAACGCCAACTGTGTTTAGTCACATTACAGACACAACGGTTTTATCGATTAGATCACTATGTAAATGACGGTAATTTATCTAATACTTGCTTAAATTCATAGATAAACAACGTGTGGATTGTGCAAAATCATGAAAATGCAAACAGCATTATATTTTTTAGCATTCATCCCATTTGCTAAGTTCTATATATAATATGCCCTCATCAATCTACAATATCCATTAACAAACAATTATAATATATATATCATCAACCACGAGAAAAATCAAAGATAAGTAGCCATCGTTTATGCAATAAGTAATTTTTATTTGCGTGTTGGTATGCATATATACTCAAGTTGGTCGGTGTTTAGAAAGTTTAAGCCAGTCCTAAAATCTCACAGCTAGATTAAAATATTGTGCCATAAAAACTGAAAGTCATTTTAATCTAATAAAAATATATTTGCTAATGTAGAAATCAATTTTAAATCAAAATTTATTTATTTTTGATACATGTGGTAATTTTTTAAAAAATAGCAGTCAAAATGTCAATATAATTTCGTATAAAAAATAGTTTAGGCAATCATCTAAAATAAAATTGAATAAATAAATTGAATTTTGAAAATTGATAATAAAGTCAGGATAGGATATTGTAATAATTTTCAAGTAGAAGTAAAATCGATTTCAATATAAAGAGGACAATTACTGCTCGGACTTTTAACATTTAATAATAGGAAATTAACGCAGAATATCTGTCAATCTATCGCTACTGTTTATATAGTTGAGATGTTAAGCGCCAAATTAATAACAAGAAGGCAACAAAACATTTACGAGATACAAGTCTCTTAAAAATTGTTTCTCTGAAGGACATCCTTATTGATATGATAATCATGAATAGGAAAACGTGTGCATGTGTTTGTCTAAAATAAAGATAATGTTTTATGCGCAATACGCGAAATAACAAAATTATTGAACAAAGACTCTTCGTCAAAGATACGCGACATGAAGAATACTTGAAATACTACTGTCATTTTGATTTAATGTATTAGACTGATTATTAAAGATATCGGTGGTTCCATCTATCATCATATTCATTATATTTAAGTTTCTGGGTGGCAGCTGTTGATTTTGTTGGTGGTTTTGAAGCTGTTGATTTTGTTGGTTGTTTTGAAGCTGTTGATTTTGTTGTTGGTTTTGCAGCTGTTGATTCTGTAATTGTTGTTGTTGCCTGGAGGCTAAAGGCGTTCTTTGTAGATGAGTTTGTGGATGATTAATGTGATTCATGGTTTTATAAAAAAATTCTGAATTATCAAAATTAATATTAAAAAGTTTAATTGATGGTTTGATAATTGCGCTGTCAATGAATTCGCGGTCTTTCTTTTAAAATTAAAATACTAATTTTTATAAATAAACTACAGTTAAGGTGTAAAAAAAGAGGTTTGTGACCTAATAATATGATAACACCAGTAAAATGAAAGTATCAAACCGACTATGAAATATAATTAGGCATTTGCAAGTTAATATTTAACTTTCCAACTTCCACAATATCAACAATTCTTCAAGCTTATAAATATATATGTCTCGAGATTTATAATATAAATTAAAGTTATTACTAATGTATAAATATATGCTATAATTTAAAATGAATTAATTCAAGTAAAAATTTATCCAACAAAAGTGCAATCGTCCGGAAAAACAATTATTAGTCTATCGTTATTTTTTGTTGCAGATTAAAATTTCTTTGTCGTTGTAAAAAAAATCGGTTCGATTCGACAAAAATAGTGATAATGTCTATTCTCTTGTTATACTATAACGAGCTCTTTTTTTATAATGCGCCATTTGACGCGAAATCATGTGTATCAATAGAGATGCAAATAATCGAACAACAAACTGTTTATAGCTGGTTCCGAAAATAGTCGAATTCGTATAGCAATCGTCCGTTATATCGACTTCACTGTGTATCAACATTTCTCGACTATTATTTTACGACGAAACCATCATAGGTTTTAATATAATAAGAAAAAACGGGTAAGTGATCTGGTTGGCAAGCGAATGCACGTGTCTTTGGGAATAATTTTTTGTAGTTCGCCCACGATCGAGAAACATATCGTAGTCCGTTATACTGTGCGACAAATATCTAGCGCTAGTACATGTATTTATAATTCACAATATGACGAATCTGGTTCTTTGTCTCAAACTAAATCTTTGCGAGTATTATTAGATTTCCAGAATGCATAAAGAAAGAAATAAACTGCTGCAAGGAATTTAAATGCATCATCATCATCATCATCGCCAAAGTAATATTGGATTTTGTTCTCTGAAGAAACGCACTCGAGCCAGTGGGTCTGTCTCACAAAGGGAATCGCATTAGAAAGAAGGCAACAAGAGATTATCGTTATACAATAAATTCGTATAATTCGAATTCTTTAATACGTAATGCATACGCAACTAAACATACATGTACAAAGCTAATCATTTCTAAATAAAAAATGAAACACAGGAGGAGTGAACAAACAACGAAGAATCCATTTTTAGTCGAATTGAACCACGTTTTTTTTAATTTAATTTTCCTGTTCATTTAATTATCTATGAAAGATAGATTACTGTATACGACCGAACACCAAAAAATTCATAATCATCTTTTTCAACAACCAGTAATTTCAATTCAACAGCCTATAGCTCGCCGAATTGACATTTTGGTGGTTTTGTTGTTTCATTTGAATTGGAGCGACGCTTATCGTTAAGTAAAACCTTTCGAAATCGCGACCAAAATTCGTCCAAAAACAGGTAGTAATTGAAATTTGTATTTAAATGAAATTGTTGATTTATTGTTTGCCTTAGAATACTAAAGAAGTGATATATTAAAAAGAGAAAGAGAAAACCTCGAAAATAGATTAGAGTTTCAATAAACAGTGAAAATTATTCATGCATTTCTTTTAGTCATGACATATGTGATATATTAAATATACGTATGAACATGCTATGTCACGTTACATTTCAATCCAGGTACAAAATTTTCAAAATTCTAATATATACTAAAAAAAGTATCGCATTAATCAAATTGCAGACTGGTTCGTTGTTGATTATGAGATATTCGAAACACCAGTTTCTATACTTTATCAAAGTCTTTTTTGTTTGTTTCAACTATTACGTGCGGGTTTCCCGTAAACACACGCCAAGTTTACTGGTTCTTTTAAAAATTATGGCGTTAGATCTACAATCTCATAGTCATCTTGATCGAGGCTGGAAAGAAGTGATATTTTTCAGAGTTTCAGACTGTTGATAAATAAGATATAAAGAGGTAGTTAAAATCAACCAAATTTGCAGAACCATTAATTTAACAATTAAATAATTAATGGCACAAAATCAACACCGAAATCCACCACCACCACTACCAATACCACCAGTACATCTAAATATGGTACAAAGTTTTATAAATGGAGCCAATGACATTTTTAATAATCAAGCGGCTACGCAAAATCAAAATAATGCTTCAGGTATACTATTTGAAGCCTATCATATATAACTAAAACACTTTTCTTTCATTGTTGGTTATTTGTTTTCTGTTCCGTTCTCTATTCACATTCATATACGTTCTATTCTTGTTAAATCGGTTTTCTATTATGCATTGCACGCACAACTTTGAAGATCCTTGTATAATATATCGCTTCTTATTACCGACATTTTAATTATTTATTATATTTTATTCATTTGACTCATTAATTCATATATTTTTACTATTACATGAACAAAGTGTTCCGTTTATTTGAAATGAACATTTATTATAATTTTTCCCTTCATGTCGATATGAATTTGTTATTATTTGATCATTTTTCAAACATTTTTCAAACATTTTTCTTTAACGTTTATTTTAGATTCATTACTCTCTTTTAATCATAACTTAATTTTTCTGTTTAATTACTTAGAGTCTGATTTTACGACAGACACCTGGAAGTGTTTATCAGATATATATCATCTGAAAAAGCTGTAACATGTTTCTTTATACGACAGTTTACTATTATTATTACTTTGCTGTGTTGTTTTTAAAACTAATAGAATTTATAATAGACGAATCTTCTTTTTATTTGCAGTGACAATGAACTCTCTGAATCTGGATTTACAACAAATACCAGACAGACGTTAAATAACAAAATCAAATTATTCGTGCATAATGCTATTCATCGTTATGCATCAATGATTAACTTGAAGTTAGTCAGATAACCATTCAAAACATCAAATTACTTTCTAACAATCAAATAACTAAATCCGAAGAATTCAGTTATGCAATTCATGAAAGCATGAACTATTACATGTATATCAATATAAAATCCATTTTATTATAATTGTTTCAAATTTATTTTTGTTATTGTCTTATTCGGCGAGCCCGTATGTAGTTTTTTGGTGGAGTTTTCTGAAAGAGATCCAGTGCAAAATTGGGTTTTGCTTCGGTGTACGTACATGTGTAAATATGAAAAAATTTTATAGCAGTGAAGTGTAACGGTAACAGAAAGGTAATTCTTCGATTTACTCAAAAGTTTTCCTATTTCAGTTTTGATTTCTCTTCTAATGGCAATACATGTACTCGAATCAGAGATACACAACTTTTAGTTTTCCCAATTCGGAGCTAAACAACTTTAGAGTTTTTCCGATTCCTTTGATTTTTCAATTTCGAAGATGTATTCTAATACTCTGATTGACTTGAATTCAGAGATGAATACACAATTTTTGATTTTCTTTAATACTCGAATTCAGATATGTTAATTATAATATTGCTTTCTATCAGTGTCAAGTTCAATATTTTATGAATGAACAAGCAAAATATGTCATATAGTTATACCTATGAAGCATAAAACCAGTTTGTATTTTCTTTCCACAATACTAAGAATAACAAATATGAATCAACAACAAAATCAACATCAACCACCACTACCACCGGAACATTTAAACATAGCGCAAAGCATCATTAATGGAACTACAAATATTTTGAATAACCAGTCTTCTACATCGAATAATATTTCAACAGCGCTCACGGACGCCCTTTTTCCCAAAATTTCTCTTTTCACAATCCCTTTATATGTTATTTATATTTTTATTCGTATTCTGTTACTTATTCCTGTAATATCTTGTATCATCTATCCTTTAGAATCGTTTTGTTTAATTAATTTAATGATTCCCAGAATGACTCACTCGCATATCGATAACTTCTCAATTTTTGAACTAATGAACATTATTTTTTATTTCAAGAATATTTCGTCGTTAATAAAAACGATCGTATTCTGAATTGAAACAAATCATGTGATTTTGTATCATGTAATCTAATTTTAGTGGTTAACATTATTATAGTGCTAGCCCAAATTATAATTTCATGATTAACATCACATATCACATGACTTTTCCAACATGTATTTGTATTTATTTTTAGTGTATCGGTATGCGCCTCTTATTCTAAATGCAAATCGATTGACACTACCGCTACGTATACATACAAAAATGAGAACCTAAACTGATGAAAACGTAGCAATTCAATATAACTTCACAAATAAATAAACTAAACAAATATGATTTCACAATTAAGACGAAAGGTCATAAACAAATTAACAAATATGATTTCAAAATTAAAATAAATAAATAAAATTAAATTATACATTATAAAAAATATTGTGAATAGAAAAAAGAGTGTGTGCGCGTTTTAGGTCAATCTGAATATGTATTCGAATAATGTTCGATAAACAATATGCGCAATATTAATATTAAATATTACGAAAACAAACATTTATTTCAATAAATTAAATGCAGAAACATTATAAGTATCAAAGATTATACTAAAAATTTGAGCAGTGAACATTTGATTTATATTACCAATATGCATCATTGAGAATACTCGAAGTATCATTGTCGTTTTGATTTGATACATGAGTACTAAAGATATTAGTAGTGCCATATATCATCATGCCCATTAAATTTGAGTTTCCCGGTGGCTGTTGTTGCTGCTGTAAGTTATGCTGTTGGTTTAGAAATAGATTCTGTTGATAATTTATTAGTTGTCGCTGCTGTAGGTTATGCTGTTGGTTTTGAAAACTCAGTTGATCATTTATTTGTTGTTGGTTTTGTTGGTTCATTATTTTTTAAAACGATTATAGCTATTAGAATTATGCTAATACGTAGATGAGTAAGAAGAGAAATGGAATAAGATTTATATATATCAATATGCATTATGTATTGAATCAAAATCGAAATGTGTTTGTATCATAATAAAATGTAGAATGTGAATTCTATTCAAAAATGTTGTGATCTGCTTGCTTTATTACTTTATTACTTTGTTTAATTTTTAATTCACGTTCATGAATAACACACCGTTGTTGATTGTTGTCATTATACTTGTAGTAATATCTGAATATAGAGAGAGATAAAGAGAACGATGGTCTTTTCTCTCTCTCTCACATGCTTGTACTCTGTTAAACTCTCAAGTCCGGGATAGTAACTATTTCAAATGCTGTATGTATGCTATGTTAGTATTTTTTTTCTTTATTTTTTGGATTTTTAAATGTGCGTGTATTCGCTCTTCGCTATAGAATTTTATAAAGCTATATTGTAAATGACATTATTATCACTAAACTAAAGGTTACTCGTGGAAAATTTCAAATATAATATTGTTTCTCAAAGATTGTAGCAACATTCACAAAGCAAAATTTTGGAGGTCTTTCTTTGTAGTTGTTTCACAGAATACAAACAATTTGATAAGATAATTTACTTAAAATAACGAAATCAAAATAAATAAACCCATAGTCTAGAGGTAATTATCGATTTTAGGTAAAAAAAAAAAAACAATTATAAGAATAATCAAAACCTACTTTTATGATATCATTGTAAAATGTAACTTAGTTCAATTCATGCTCCAATTTCCCCAAAAAGAATAAATTCTTGTCCGTTTTAATATGAAATTTCTTTATTTCAAACGTCTTCTAGCCCATTCAACATTACTAACAATAACCGCAGCCGACGGGACATCAAGCATGGCAAGTATTATCAATGAAACTAAAGTCTCCTACATCGAATGCAAACGACAATAATATTTCAAGAGTACGCTATTGTTGACAGAAACTCAAACGTCTTTTACTCTAAATTTAAATCGCTTTATATAATTTTTGTTATTTAGTGGTAAAAAAAATAAGTAATTACGATGTGTTATACAGCTAATTCGTGGTATATATTATAAAACGCCTTATTTATAAATTAACAAATTAAGTTCGTGTACCTTACCATCCAAATAAACACGACACGACTACATTAAGTACACTACACACTAGTAGTGCAGACATCTTTCAGATCAGGGGTAGGGTAGTTAGGAGTATAGGTCATTCAGCGCGAAATTTATTTAATATCACACTACCTCCACTACCACTTACGTCACTACGTCAAATGTGACCCAAAGGTAGTACGACTTCTACGCCATAACCGTAAGTAGTGACTATCCTGACACACATGCATTCCATCATTCCCTTATTGCAATACTCAACCTTGATACTAGTAATGCATGAAATTTAACATTTTCTATTAGCTGACTATTCATGGTATTAGGTCTTGCAATTGGAACAATTTCTTCTACAGTTAGTTGTTTCACATCATGATTAAGTGCAAGATACAGGTTTGGAGAATTAGCATTATCTCAACAAACTTGTTTCAATTGTTCTAAGTACTCTCCGGTATCATATTCCATTGAATAATCTCCCTGTTCGCCAAGAATACGAAGAACTCTGCACAGCACCGATAATTTTATGAAGCAGTTTCAACTGCAGTTACTTGATATCTTATGTCATCGTCTGATAAAGAGGGGAGTGACAGAGGTGATCAGGAATGCGAGGCAATTTGATGACTTGCTCGTATGCACGTTTAATTACATCTGCATAATCGTAAATACAGTTCCAATTGTTTTCATTCATAAAGAATATTGTTTTATTCATTTACTAGCAAGGGCATCAAGTAGTTCACGCGTGTACTACCATAAAGAATGAGGTAATGTCATCTTTTAATGTTTGTTATATATATACCAAATTAATGCTTGATAGATAAACGTTAGGATACTTACGGCATAAGGACCATCGTCAAAAGTCTATACAAATGTATTCGAAGTTGAGCATAGACCGGAAGTTGTGTTTGAAAAAGTTTTCGATGTAGTGGTCGTACTATCGCTATTGCATTTACTGAATCCAGATTGACAGCCAGATGCACAATAATCTAACGTTAAGATTAATATTAATATTAATACACATTCATTATATTTTTATTAGCTTAATAAAATGCTCTACCAGAAGTGGTGCCACGCCAGCCTTATTGAAAGCAACAAGATCCAGATGATCGTCGTGTATTGAAGTCTTTTCCGCATCTGCTATTTGTTGACGTGGTTGGTCTCGAGTTGTCGTTGTAGTAGCTGTGGTAGTTCTTGAAGTGGTGGTAGTAGATATTGTGTCGCTGTTGCATGTACTAAATCCGGACCCATCTAAATTAACGTTAAGAATTATATTTACGTACTGTACAATGAAATAATGCATCATATCAGTGTAACGGTAAGAGATATCATATTCGCTCTATCGCTATTGTGAACAACATTTTCCACATCTACCATCGGTTGAAGTTGGAGTTGAAGTTGAGGATGAAATATTTCTGCTAGTAGAAGTGTTTGAAAGAACATTTTAATACCCTAACCATGGCGAAAAAATGTTCTGGTCATATGATATTTAGATAAAAGATTTACGCATTCTTATTGGTTGCCACGTGACCAGAAAATTTTTTTCTCAATGCCGAAATCTAAAAATGTGAAATAGCAAAAGAATCTTTATAACATGTAAAATTTTATATTTATTTAGCATTCCGTTAATGGTGTGTTATTAACTTACCCAGCACTGCACCACGCGTTGTCTACTCCACAAAAACTAAAAATAAAAATGTAGTTCGATGTTAGTTATACTGCATACGCACATTCTAGAATAAGTGTATTTACCCCCCCCATTTCGAGCAGCATTCACCCGCGGAAGCATTGCACTCTAAAGTTGTGCAAGAGATAAATAGATTTTCAGCATCAGAAATTATATAGATACAGGTAGAACATTAGACATGTAGATACATACTGCCGTTTGGGTTTTGAGTCCCGCAATCTTCAGCATTTACCGAGAAAATAAGGAATGCAGATATTGCCAATTGTAAAAGAGCTTTTTTATATCGAGACATGAGTTTTCTTTGAATTTTTATTTCTTTGCGATTGAATTGAAATGCTATTGAATATTAAAAAAGTAAAATTAATATATTCCACAAGAATTGGTTTATCATGAAACGAGAGAAATTTTCGTAGTAATCTAACAGAGTATGAAACAGATATTGTATATTACAAAATTTTGTAAGTGCCTATGATTGTTCCCATTCAGAACCTTCTTTTTTGCCCATGCATTTTCAAATTTTACAGTATTATAACTAACAGAATATGAAGGATTTCTGTTTCTCTTCAGAACCTTTTTTTTATCTATGCCTTTCAATTTTCGCCGTATTATTGTTACCTTTTCATTTGTGGAATCATACTAAAGCAAATATTTACATTTCCATTAAATAAATTTAATAATAAGATGCAATAATTCGAATTGCCATAAAAGTTTACTATTGAGGTTATTAAGATATAATGATACGAATTCCCAAAGTCAAGACATTCTTTTTTTTTGGGTTGCGTGGTCTCATACTCACACAACAATGAGATAGCGGCGTAAAGAAGATTCTGGCGGGAAACAATCATGGGCACTTACAAAATTTTGTAAGATTCAACATCTAATATGCAAAAAAAAACGACATTGGGATTTTGATTTTCGCCATGCAATTGTAACATACTTCAAAAGCGCCGTATAATCCATGTGGGTATTTTGCATGTATTTATTCACCTGGGCGTATTATTAACGTGATACGAACGATAAATGTAAACATGATTATTTAAGCATGTCAAACTTCAATAAGAGCCAATAAAACGACCATGTATTAGCGTTAGGTCACATTTTTAATCCATAAGGCTGCAACTACAAAATTTCTCTTTTTTTTCTCTAGGTCCTGACTGTATATGTACTTTATTTTTCTTTTTTTCACCCATTCAAATATAAAAAGCTGGCGCTTGAAGAAAATATCTCTTCAAAAGCCACTTCTTACTCGTTTTGCTATGATATCTTTAAATTGAAACTTTCTGTTAATATAGTTCGTTTTATAAGAAATTCATGAGACAACAACAAAACTAACAATAAAACTAACAAGCAATCAACAACTGAATTTACGGCAACACCAACAGCATAACTTACAGCAAAATCAACCATTACAACAGCACATTCTAATATTATAAATTGAAGCATAATATTTTCAATGACTCGATATCAAATCAAACTGACAATAACCTTTCGATTGTACTCTTAAAATCGTATCGTCAATAAGCTCGTATTTTCTAACCGGCATTATCACATTCTGTTCTGTGAATTTCATATCCGATACTCGTTTGTTATTTATTTCGTGTTTATTGGATGTTGTTTTCATTTCCTAGAATCATCTTATATTTATTATTTACATATTCTTAATTCATGATTCATTTATACGTAAACTGCTACCGTATAGAATACCCGGTCTCAATCAATTTTGACAGGCAACAACTCTTGTGTACATAAGCTATATCTCAACTTCAACCATAATTATCATTAAATATAATATTATAATGCTGATTTGTCTTAAAATGTTATGTTTTGCTGAATTTGTCTCATCTTTAGGGTATTCTGGGGAGGGTACTTTATTAGGGGGATACACTATGGTATTATATACAGTAATACATATGGTAGAAAACGTCGATCAAAAAATGTATGTACTTCAACCTTTTTGTGTTTATGCATGCATGGCATGCATGCATCCACATCATACATAACGATAACGATAACGATAACGATAACGATAACGATAACGATAATTAGTATTATCGTTATTGTTACGTATTTAAAAAAATCAGCAGCAGTACATATCGGTATATATTAACATGATCATCTAAATCGATATGTGTACGTACATATAAACATGCATAATAATTCTTTCGTTTTGCTATAACGATAATACACAGTAAAGTCCGCTTTAACGAAGGACCAGTTGAGCGAAATTGCATAAATTGAAAGTTTTCTTAAGCTGGTACATTATAAAAACGCCCAATTTAACGAAGTGTTATAAGTAATTCTGTATAACGCATAACGAAGTTTATTCTCCGGAACGTTAAACCGGACTTTACGTGTATTTTCAAATCGAAAATTAGTTCTATTAGTATAACTAGTATAATTAGTAATGCCGGGCGGACTGGACGAGCGGGTCGAATATTTCAAATAATTGATCGGCGTTTTTATATTATATTTTGTAAAACTCGAAGAAATCTAGAATCGGAATGCATTCATTAAAAAAAGTACTAAACATGTTTAGCTAGTTTTTTTATTTTGTACTATACAGTACAGTATTACTTTATACATGTATATTATATATTATATAACTTGATAAAGTCATTTTTTATTTCAATTATTATCGTTATTACGTAGCATCAGTATAATAAAAAATCCTGTAGGAAATTTGAAATATCGTTCCGATTGCTTCTAAATTATGGCAATATGTTCCACAAGGATATACCTGTATCAATACACGTACTGTGTACAGTCAACTTACGATATAACGACGTGCAGATTCTATTGAATTTATATTGTTTACAATGGGATCTGCACGTCGTTATATTGTAAGTTGACTGTACAGAATTCTATTTAGGTTTATATCAAGCGACAATAGAAATTTATGATGTAACTTACCATTGAACAACAATAAAGCATTTTAGATATAATTATAGACATTTTTTGATAATGGTTCTGAATGAACAGTTATTCATGCATGCACCTATCCTATAGTACGTAATACGTAAATTGGGCTTTAATAAAAAACAAACAATATCTGATATCAATATGCATGCACAGCATTCATACGTTTTTAATCTTTATTTGCTTAGAAGTGTTTTCCCTTTATTGCATATTACATATTGCTTGCTTATTAACGTCAAACTCACTAGAAAAAAATGTATGTTTTAAAAATAACCGTCGCATCTTAACTAGATTAAAAATTGTTCAATGCGTATAAGATATTTACGATATTAAGAAAATTAAAAAGTACGAATAAATAAATCAATTATAAAGTGAGATAAATGAAGTTAATGTAAAAAAAATACACACGCACATAAAGTACTACAATGAATTCGGAAAAATAATTTAACTGAAAATATCAAAGATTCGAGCGATAATACATGTTCGATATATTACGGAATAAATATATTTAGAAGAAAAGAGGAATATATACGTAAAATGAAAGTATCAAAGAAAAAAAGTTCTATAAACGATAGGCGTCCATGAGTATCCTTGAAATATTATTGTCGTTTAAATTTAATGTAGGAGACTGGTTAGGGAAAATGTTCGTAACTCCATTCATAAAGCTTTGCGTTATGTTTGCCATATTTAAATATCCTGCCGGCGGTTGATTTTGTTGCTGTTGATTTTGTTGCTGTTGATTTTGTTGTCGGTTCATACTTTTAATTTTAGAAGCGTTGAAAGAGTTGAAAAAGTCTGAATAAAGAACTTTTATATTAAAAACTGACGGAGCTTGGTTTATATATATCTCCGCGATATTTTGATATTTCGTTTCGCATACTACAATAAGTTGTATTGTACCTCTTTTGACACAAAAATCAGTCATCATGAATGCAAAGATACTCGCTAGTTACTTGGTTGTGGTTAGTTGGTTTTTTTTTGCGTGACTCAAGACCAAATAAACGTGTATATATTATTATACTGAAGTTGTATAGAAAGTATAATACAATATAATAGAAAGAACATAAGTAAAACCATCCACTTGACTACAAGCTAGACATATAAATTAATAATATATCTTTAATTTTTTTTAGAATAGATTGGATGAATAACTCATAAACGGAGTGGGGCACACAATCTTTATGCTTTCGAAATAGTCCACCTGACGAATTTGTGAAATTTTTAATTCCTGCATGCATCGGGGTTTTCAATAAACAATGATCGAATTTATATATATCGATATCGATATACATGTAGTCTTATCGTTATATCAAAAACAATTAGAACCAATTTTTGTGTAACTGACGTGATTCATAGTTTCAAGTACTTTATTTATTTTGCGAATATTTGGTTGAGCAATTTTTATACAATGTCGTCTTATTTTATCTCGTTGATCAATTTTTTGTTTCAGAATATGAAAAAGGTTATCATTATATTCTCTTCTCTTTATAGCTATGTTTTCAAAAAAACTAATTTTATACAAATTTTTAAAAATGCTATAATTAAATAATTATAACACTTAAAACTAAAAAATCAAAACATAGACTTATGTTTTTTTTGGATTATTATAAAGACTGGAAATTCTTGCATATATAAAATACGTAATTACAATCAACTTTCGATACGTATACATGTACATGCAGATCCTATTTAATTTATATTGTTTACAATAGGATCTGCACGTCGGTATCTCGAAAGTTGACTGTAATGACTGCAGGAGATGCATTTTCTTTTTTCTTTAGTGCATGTCATAAGAAAGTTGTTATTGTTATTAGTGATTTATATTAAAACTTACAAGGCTTTCTATACAATATCGATTTGAGACATAATGTAAGTTTACGTAAGGTTTTAGAGTTGCATACGTTTTTGTAAAATAATAGTAAAGTTTGCAAACAGGAAATAAACTTCATCATAAGAACTAAAACTTATATTCAGTGATTACAGCGGCATTAATTAAATGGATTGGCTTTGGTTCTTCCAAATCAAATGCAGATGTTGTTTCTCTTATTCATTCCAAACACATAAGATCCACGGAAATTGCAAGTAATAATACATGTATGTTAAAAACATGCTCAAATATGTTATGTATACGCGTCTCCTGTGCTTGTACGTACCATTTCGTACCATTCCTTGCAATTTTTGTGGATTTTACGTAATTGCCTTTTTCTTATAGGGCTTAAAAAGAGAAAAAATTTTTGTTGCACACAAATAATCTGTTAAGTGAAGAAAAGATGCAGGTAAAAATATATTACAATACTCGACATATAGAGAGAATTTTTTAATATTAAAATATACTTGTTTATTTATATTTTTATGGGTAACTCAATATAAAATATTTTAGCATTAAATTAAATTTGATTCTACAGAGAAGCACAAGAGTCTATTTGTCTTTAGTCTACTCAATAGGAAGACAAGACATTATGCTAATTAATTAGTTAACTAATCATTAACGATCTTCCAGTATTGTACGTATACATATATAGTAAAATAAAGAAAAAAAGAAAGACAACTATGAAAAATCACTCTGTTTCCGGTATAAACTCGTACATAGGTGTTATCGTTACATAACAAATATATGATTATTGAGTACTTTGTGGAAGAGTAGAACTTACCCGGATCAGAAATATTCTAGAATTATCTCAGGTTAATCCTATATTAATTAGGTTAGTTTCAAATAGGATAATCCTATTAAATTCTAGGTTTATTCTCGATTTTATAAATCTTATACTAGACTTAATAAGACAAGTTAATTTTTGAATCTGTTGACTCTTTATTTGTTCTCTAAAGGATGTACATATGGAAAACAAGCATATAATAAGTAATAAAGAAAAACTATTTCTCATTAAGAAATTACGTATAATGAAGATCGTGAAAAAAGTACGTAAATTTGCCATATATACATTATTTTTGTAAAGAATAATCAGACTCCAACGCGTTCATTTTCTAAAACTTGCTAGAAATAGGTTTTATCTTTACAGTCGTCCCTCTATACAATCACACCTTTTCCAGATCCAAGCCATTATGAAGCATAGGACGTTTGACATCTATACAGTCACAACTTCTTTAAAGTCACACTTTTTGTCTGGCCCGAGGACGTGATTATTTAGAGGGACGACTGTAATTATTCTCATGCTATACTATAATCCGAATTTTATTATATCTGAACTAATTTGCATTAAATCCTATTTCTGCGATATTAATTTCATGCATTATCGCTATCGCTATTATCGTTATCTCCAAACTTACCGTAATTCACTGCATAAAGTATCCTCTACTGTAGAAAATTTAAATCTAAATTTGACGCAAAGCTGCTATTTTAGTAACAAAATTTTTGAAGAAATTTCATCGCGAATATTCTTTTACTCATTTGCAGACAAGATAATTGTTTTACTAAAAAGAAATTGGACTAAATCAAAGTTTAATTTTCTACAGGGTAGGATACTTTATGCAGTGAATTACGGCAATCGTAAATTTTCACTGGTTCTTATACGGATCACGAATTAAATTACTAAAACATGTCAAATTTATGTTGTTTTCTATCATGATATATAGAAATGACTTGTTTTAATTGAGCGTAGCTATTAAATTTTGGCTGTCTCTCCGATAAACATCTGAGTGTCAATTATCATATCGATATTTGTTTGTGAGAGGTTTTAAAATTAAAAACAAAATTATGCTAGCTATGGTTTGGGCTTTTAAAACTGTTATATTTCTTTTAATAATCTGTAATATGAAATATTTTATTATAATTTAGTATTGGTAAATACGATTCGTATTCCTTAGAATTGTCTTTTTGAAACTTAGGTTTTTTCATTCTTATAAAACATGTAAATATAGAACTCTTTGATTCATCTCTCAAGTTTAAAAATCACACATATTTGGTTAGTTGCTAAATTTCATGCTACCGATTAATTTTGACAGAGCACAAACCAAATAATTTTGATTATAGAGTCATTTCTGCAAAGTTATAACTTAATGTCAAGCTCAGTATTCTGCCAACCTCAAATTTCTCCTAAAGGATAAATTTTTACTCGTTTTCGATATAAAAAATAATTTTTTGAATTTAATTTCAATATTATCAAATTTAAAAATTCAAATCAACTAATTCAAAAATTACTTACTGCTAGAACATTTACACATGGTAAACATGACGCAGAGAATTATCAATGGAGACAAGCGTCCATTAATTGATTATTAAATACTTATTTATCAATTGTTTCTTAAAGATATAGTTTGTGACATCATGATTTATATAGTATGAGTGGTAAATCCAGTTTTATTTTTTGAGTATTAGTCTTCAAGAATATGCATCATTTACATGTATTATTAATATACGTATGTAACACATGATAACTAACTTTATTTGTAATATCCAAGTCACGGCAAAAAAAAGTCCCGGTCACGTGATCTTAAATAGGTCCATTAAAATATCCGATTAATATTAATAGGGTTAAGGTTAGAGCTGAGATAAGATTATATATAAAATTGTCTTCTTGACATTTTTTGATAGTATGTCAAGCTAGATTTAGGTGTCTGTTTTCGTATTTTTCGCATTTTTGCCGGATTTGTTTTGCCGGGTTGATCAAAAATTTGCTACATTCTTATTGGTTGGATCTGATCGATATCACGTGATCGGACTTTATTTGGGGATGAGTTAAAGCGTTGTACCTTCAGGTAATCCATCCAATGAGGATGCGAAAATTTTGTTGATCACCAATAAGAATGCACAAATTTTGATCAACCCGGCAAAACAAATCCGGCACAAGAAAATCAAAAAGGCGAATAATGTGAAAAATACGGAAACGAATGGGTAAACCTGGCTTGAAAGATTAATTAAAAGTGTCGGGAAGACAATTTTACATATAACCTTTACTCCAATCCTAACCCTACCCCTTATCCTGACCTTATAAAGCTTGACCGGTGATTGATCACGTGGATACAACGCTTTAACCCATCTCTAAATTTGGTATATAATGCATGTCAGGGACCCGGAAAAATTTGGATCCAAATTTTTTGAGGTTAGCCAAATTTTCGTAAGGTAATGCAAGTCTTATTATTTTTGTTACGTATGCATTGTTAATGGTGCATGACATATATGAGCTCATTATAATTATAAGAGGGAAGGGGTAGAAGAGATATATATAGATATCTCATCTCTCATGCGACACATAATATAATTATAGAATTTGTTAATCAATAAAAATATTACGCCACAGTCAGAAACTATGCGATATCTCGACATCTAGTGACCAGAATCGCACCAGAATAACATCATTCGATTCACTATGACTATACAAATCGAATGGTATTATTTTGGTGCGATACAGAGCACTAGGTGTCGAGATATCACGTCTGAAAGTCAACGTACGCCAAACTGTTCGCCGATTTACATCGAAATTTTAACGCATGGTAAATTTTGGATGCGATATCTCAACACCCAGTGGTCAGAATCGTACCATGATAATACCATTTGATTCTCCATGTCCAGGTGAATCGAATGATATTATCTTGGTACGATTCTGACCACTAGGTGTCGAGATATCACTCCTGAAAATCACTGTATGCCAATCGTTCGCCAATTTACATCGAAATTTTAATGCATGGTAATTTTGAATGCAATACCTTGACACCTAGTAATCAGAATCGCAAAAAATAATACCATTCGATTTGCATATTTCTCTGACTGCGTCATAATATCCATGTCTTCCTTATATAATATGCTGTGTATTTAGAGCTTCTATATTGGGTATTGTATGGTGCATAACATCTAAAGTCATCAAACGTTTGTATTTTACAAAATGTATAAACTTCTTTACAAAGAAGTAAATGCAAAATTTAATCCGTGAATATGATAGAATAGGCTCTTTCTGAGAATATTTACAGATTAAATTTTGTATTTACTTCTTAGTAAAGATGTTTATACATTTTATAAAACACAAACGTTTGAAGACTTTAGATGTTATGCATCATATACATGTATTTATAAAACTTTCACATTCCAATATGTGTAATCAGTTATTTCATAACGCACATTTCAATATCCAATAATCTAATTTTGACATTCAGTGATCTGATTTGAACAAAATACTACTATTCAATTCTAGTCAAGATGAATCAAATGATAATATTTTGTTCAAATCAGATCATTGGACGTCGAAATATTGCATCCTATTCATTTTTTTTGATGTTATCAAAAATGAATCAGTCAATTTAGGATGTGATATTTCAATCTTAGTGATCTAATTCAAACAAAAATATTACCATTTGATTCATCTTGATTACAAATTGTATGGTATTATTTTTGTACAAATCGGATCACCGGAGATCGAGATATTACATTCTAATTTGACCAATTCATTTATGTATAATGAAAAATTGATCGACAAATAAGAACTGGTCACTTTAGGACATAATATCTCGATATCTAGTGCTCTGATTCGAGCGAAAATACCACCATTTGATTTGCCTAGATTCGACAAATCAAATGATAGCATTTTCGCTCGAATCAGAGCACTAGATATCGAGATATTATGTCCTAAAGTGATCAGTTTATTGTATTAGAGCATGAATATACAATACCTGATATAGAAGCTTTATCAATCTAAAAGGTATCATGATTAGAAAGTTATGGGAGATCGGTTACTTATAATTCACAATGTAAAAATCAAAAAAACACATATAAAAATGGAAAATCTGAATGATAACAAGACATTCAAACAATTATACAAGTAGCAGAGTTCTAAAAAGCTGTAATAAATGAGTTTCTTAAGGTATGGATTATTGCCAATATTCCTTTAGAAAAAGTGGATAAATTTCATCCATTTTAATGATACTTTGCGCTGCAAATAATTGCTTGACATATTTGAAGAATATCTTCAAGCATTACATACTGAATTTAAAGAGAAATCCATTATTATTGATGAAACTATAGATTCTCGGGCCCGTAGTGTTGTAAATACTCTGTTCAGTTATCGCAATTCAACAAAACTTGTATCAGTTGATTACTTACTGTTAATGATATCACTATTGGACAACTAGTGATTCAAATTTTGGCTGAATGGTCTATTCCTTTCTCAGTTCCACGACTTTTTTTTATCTAACACAGCTACATACATGAAGAGAAGTTTTAAATTGGATAATGTCACAACTTAAACATAATACCTGTCCTGCACATATATTGAACTTGATTTGATAAGTATTTAATCAAAAAATAATGTGATAATAATTAATACAAATAAATAAATTTATTTATTTTAGCGAAGCGTGAATTTCAATTACACAGTTTGATATCGTAAAAAAATTATTAATGAATATTAAAAAAACATTTATTCATTCAAAAAATCGTTGCAACCATTATGTGAATTACCTAACTCAGCATGGAATTCAAGAAATTTCTGCTCAAGAATCTCAAACTACCAACACAACATTGACTTTGCGATTTATACCTCTATCAAATGCAACTAGATGGAATTCTTGGTCTAATATGGCTTTTTATATTTACGATTATTTAGTCGGAGAGACAAACCGCTCGAATCACATAAAATTTTTGATATTAATTTGAGTAGAAAGTACGTAATCTTTTGTTTTTCTTCTTCAATTATAGCACAATTTGAAGGACTGAACAACTGAAGTCGATTGCTATATAGCACTGCTTAGAGTATTCTCCCTGTAAAAACTTTGTCACCTCAAAGTCATTCTTTAAGCAATAAGTATTCTTTTTAAAGAATTTGGACCGTGAATCTTGAATTAAAAAAATTGTATAAAATTAAGTTTAAATGTTCTTCAGGAAAGAGTTGTGAAAATTAAATCGCACTCGGCAATTATTATTAGCATGCTCAGTGAACTCAAGTTATTTTATTATCATTTGATCTGCCTCAACAAAATGACAAAATCGCTCGAATTCAATATCACCAAAACCTCATAAAGTATCCTATCTTACGCCATATTCCCGGATACGATAGGTAGAATGTAGCGCATCCATGATATTTTGCACGGTAGATATCCATAAAAATTATTTCAGCAAGACGTATTTTTCGCTGGCACGGAAAGCCAACAAAATCTAGATTTATATTTTTATTTGAGGATTTTATCTTTTTGACCTAAAATTATGTGTTGCTCTAGTATTATGAATACTGTCGGAATCTTGATGATAACTTAAATATTTCATTTCCAATGAATTCAAATACGCTACCTAATATGGCATTCATTATGTAATTTTCACTTGACCGGATAAACTAGCTATACGTGCATATAGCGATTGCAAGTGTTTTGAACGCCTAATGTTACACAATCGGCGACCATGCGGTTGTCGAAGTAGATGAAGATTTATCTATCTATCACCAAAATCGGTCGATTTCGGTTTTGGGTCTAGTTGAAATAGTACAAAATGATATAGGCGTATAGGTTCTTTGATAATTTGTTCCAATTGCATGATAATACCCTATCCATCGCGAAAAAGTGTCAGACCATGTGATTCCAACCCGACATTAACCACAAATTAGAATAACCATATCGATATTGTAATTACAAGAATAAATTAATCTTTATTAATTATTTGTCGCGTATATTCAATGATAGCAATGCAATTGGGTACAACAAACGAAAATGTAAAAATAAAAATAAAAATAATAAACCAAAGTAATAAAATATAAACATATTTCCTTTGCTTCCGAATACACTACCCAATTAATTCTTATAACTAATAATTAATAATTAATAATTAATAATTAATAACTAATAACAAACAAATACGAAAAAATTTAAATTTTAATTAATATGAGTAATCTTTTGGCCCAAATGCTTCAAATTCTGGGGATGGCAGTAAAACTAACAGATTATCAGAGAAGGCAACAAAGATTAAAACTCTGTTATTGCTTGATATAATATAAATGAATAATATCGCTTTTGACGTAGATCTAATGGAGATCGATGTCGTTTAAATCACATGACCGACATCTTTTCCGTCATGGCTAGGGCACTATGACCCGCAAATAGAAGTGAAACAATTCCATATCATTTTCTTTATAGATTGTGTGTGAAGGGAGAGAATTGAAAGTTGATCATTATAAAGTATCTAGATAAATTTGAAATAATGCGTGTGCTTTGCTGTGTTATTATCCACGATGATTTTGTGTTGTAAGTTAAAGCTAGCAAAAGCCAGCAAATAAGGTTTTTACATGTTTGCAAATATAATTGAAAAAAGATTTCTCTTTTATTTCATGGTCGTATAAAACCTCCCTCCTCTTAAACCTCACTCCTTTTAAATACACTTTTTTCGGAACTTTATTCTATATGTACGCTGTACATTTAACAGTAAATGAAAAAAATCACATTTTTTCATTTGTCATTTTCACTTATCAACACTGCAAACAAAGCAATGGCGTAAAAGTGGTAACGGAGTAATCATTTCGTAAGAGCAATTTCCTTCTCTACTCTTTAGAAAAATATTTTTAATTGCAGGTGCATGTAATAATAACGTAAATGAATTATTTATGTTACATATATATTACCCGATTTGGGTAAAAAACAATGAGTAAAAAAATTACGTAATTTATTATTACATGTGACACTTGTTCTCCCTGTACTCGCATATGATGGGAATGCGTAGTTACTTACATAGAAATTTATGAATGAGCTAAAAAATCCGTGTTTCTCAAGAATGTCAAATAGTCCTTAACCCGCTTAACAACCTAAAGATAACTGATACTAGAAGCTTATCCATAATAAGTACCCTCCTTAAAAATAGTTCTAACAAATTTACTTAAGTTTGTAAAGAAAAACCATCACAAATTAGGAATTTTCTTGGAATCGCTAGGTCCTGGGATTGGATAAATTCTAAACATTTTAAAAGATTCTGAAATTTTGAAGGTTTTTTATTAATTTTATCTAATAAGTAATTGCAGTCAGGGCTCAATTTGATTTAATAAAATCACGAGTTAGCGACTCTTGTTCCCAGATCACAATACTGTTCAATTTAGCGATATCAATATCTTGAACTTTGATTACCGATTTAATCAGTAAATCACTTGTAAGAGCCACAACGACGGTTATATTTTAAAACTAAGATTAAATAACCGATTTTTAATATAAATTCGGATCTGATAAAAAACTTGTTCTAAAACAATGTTTAAAAACAAAATCGGATCAAGACTGTACGTATTCAGAAATTTCTATTGTGTATAATAATGCTTAAATAACCCTTACCGTTACGCCTACATATCAAATGGAATGCTGAAACACCATCCATACACGGAATCCTATGCTAAACCGCTTTATAACAGCCCCGGTATATAACAGATCTCTTTAAAACGAATAAAGTTTTAGAACTGTATAATGAATTTAGTTTATAGCGGCAAATAATTCTCAGTACCATACAACCGTTATAAAGAGGTTTGACTGTAATAGTAATTTCAATACTCGAAGACAAATAAAATTTATGTGAATAGTTACAGTCCCCGGCGAGGGTAATGGCGTCCAGTTTTTTTATTATATTTAAAAAAATATTTTGAAAATGCCTCTGTATAGGACATTATGACACTAAAATAACAGTACTTGGCGTGCTCTCTTTCCGTGTCAATGAAAGTACAAATACAGTGGGCGCTCGATACAATAACGTGATCGGGGGAAGAGATTTGGCGTTATTATATCGAGATGTTACTCTATCGAAAAAATAAATACTATGAAAGCTTATTACAGTAATGAGATCATGGGAAGAGACTTTGTGTTAGTATAACGAGATGTTATCTTAAAGAGTGTTACTGTAACGAGCGCTCACTATAATTTAATGTTCTAAAAATTTTGTAACTTGAAGTTTTTTTAAAAAAAAACTAAGATTCGCAATAATTCGATAAATATTCTGATTAAAATGAAATTATTACCAAAATGTCCGTCTTATTGAGACGAATATAATAAGATCAGATTTACAAAAATCTGATCATACTTATCGAGAAAACAAGGGTTTGAAAACCTGCAATCGGGAAAATGACTTTCCGTGGTGTGTTCCTATTAGATTTTCGCAAATTCATCACATTTCTATTTTTTTTAATTATTATTATCTTGCTAGAAATCTAGCCTATTATTTATATATTTTGCTTCTATAAAAATGTTATTATTGTTGTAAAATTTATATAACAATCTCACCGCTATTACTTTCGCATCAATCCATACCGATATTTTCAATGCGTGATTTGATATCGATATGTATGCATGCTGTAAAATCAATTCCGGAACGGGAAAATATTCATAAGTCCGAAAGAATTTAGGGGCAATTCCGTAGGATTCTTCACATAGGGAATTCAAAACTTTAAAATTTCAATTTTCTTATCAGGTACAAATTAACATGTTCGGTCGCGAATATTATAACGATAACTAAATTTTGAATGACACAACCAGTGTTGAGAATCCAATTGCTTACTGCTCAGAAATTATGTATTTCTCTGGGATAACTTGATTTTCGAAGTACAGTATTGTTCACATTTACTCGTAATGTTCTCAGGCTCAAATATGAAACGATGATGCCAAACTTAGAAACTGCACACAGAAACAAATTTTTTTATTGTTTAAAGCGAGTTCGCAAAGATAAATAATAGATAAGCAGAACTCGTTTTAGTGACACATTTTAAATGGATTTTATATAGCGATTGTTTCAAGAGTATGCTTTAATAGAAGTGTAACTATATAACAAATAATTATTGCAATAAAGTTATACGTCTCCTAATGCATACTCTTGGAACTGTCGCTATAAAATTCATTTAAAAGTTTTATAAGTGTGTTACTATTAACGAGCTCTGACTGCATTTTTTAACTCGTCATAATTATTTCAAAAATTTCGATAGGCACACTAAATAATCATTTAAAAATTTTGGAATTGAAACTTTAAGAAGTATATAAAACGAGCCAGTAAAAACAAAACAAAGTAAAATCAACAAATCCAACAACGACAGCAGTAGAAGTCCAAATAACAAATGGAGTTTTCAAATTACAGCGAATCATATTGAGAAGGATGTTTTAACGATACTACAGAATCATATCGCACTTAGATTTACTCTTGCGCATATATTTATGGCTCATATTTTTTAGTCAAATAAAAATATTATCTTTTTTAATTTCGTTATTTAAATCAATATTATGGCCATTATTAAGATGGAACTTATTAAATAACTTGGGAATTAGTAATAACTGCTTCGGAATTAGCGCAATTTTAGGAACTGATTCGGAAAATGTGCAATAATACGTAGATATCGCAGGATATGCCTGTAAAAGGTCACTGTTACATGTGTTTTACAGACCTATAAATACGTAAATGTATGACAAACCCTTTGCATACGCGATTTACGTGTTTATATGGTGCATAACATCTAAAGTCATCAAACGTTTGTGTTTTATAAAATGTATAAACAACTTTACTAAGAAGTAAATACAAAATTTAATCCGTGAATATTATCAGAAAGAGTCTATTCTATCATATTCACGGATTAAATTTTGCATTTACTTCTTTGTAAAGAAGTTTATACATTTTGTAAAATACAAACGTTTGATGACTTTAGATGTTATGCACCATATGGCTGTAAACCACGCGTAAACAGTGACCTTTTAGACTTTTTCGCACATTTTCATACTTTTTTACAGACATATTACGTGCAAATTTGCTTATAAAGACTTTTTATACATGCAATTTGTTAAGTTTTAAACTTATAATTATCACGCACAACTTACTATTGCATTGTTTAACTTTTAATAACGTGATCGGGGATATAATGTATTCTATATAATACAGTAACACTATATTAAAGAAATTCTGTTCCAAGATATCAGCATTATTATTATGTTCAATTCATTCTCTTTAAACATTAATTATATTATTTTTACTCCCCTTATGAAATCTTCCTTAGTATTTTTTTAGAATGATGAATTTATAATTACGACTTTTTTATTTAGCCTACTAATACAACTATCAAATGTTGAATAAATATGATATTGAAGTTTGAAATCTATTTGTCTGAACAATTTAACAATGTAGTGTGAATTTATGCTACTGAAAATGTAGAAATAGATGAATTTACAACTTAATACTTATGATTATTACTCTTCATTTTCTTACACAGAATTTGCTATACGACTAAATTAATCGACTATTATTTTGTTCTTTGCAACTTTCTAATCACTTTAACTCGAAATTTTAACATGCCAATAATCTATTCTCGAAATTTGAAAACCTATTTATTATTTTCATAGACACACATACGTAAAGTATTTCGTCGCATGGAGTACTTCTCCCCTTAGAACATTGGACTCAAGGTTTAAATTTTCTAGAAATGGTGTACGAAATACATGTACATGTACAGTACCCACAAAAAGTAACGCCCGGTCCAAAATTATATAATAAAACATATAAAAATGGAAATTTCAAGTTATGTATATATCTAAATTTATATCTCAAAGCCAATTGACCGTAAAAATAATACAAGACTTGTGGCAACTTAAAATGCAAGAACTGTTTTGATTAGAAAGCAAAAAAAGTTTTTCCCACGCTTTGTATACGAAAAATTTTCCCACGCTTTACGTATACGTATATGAAAATTGAAAATTTCAAGTTATATATATCTAAATTTTATATCATTTTAAAGCTAATCGATTGTATTTTTGAAAAAAATGAAGACTTATGGAACTTTTAAAACGAAAGGACTGTTTTAATTATAAAATCAACAACAAAATTTTATATGTATTATATTATATAATTTTAAATCGGGCGATACTTTTTGGGGTACGTACGTACTTTGAGACTACATGTATCATAATATACATAGTGCATACATACAATGGCATCATTACTGTTACATTTAATACATGTACGTAGTTTGTATCATTTATGGAAATTTTAGATTATTTATCGATTTCCTTACTTGCTTCTTACTATTAAGTCAGTTTTTGCGAATACATCATATCAATCAAAATCAAAACTATTACACAAGTAAGTAAAATTAAAAGAATATACTCCATCGCATCATTGTTGTTCCTCATACTGATAGCTATGCTGTGCGAATTGAACAATCTAGTTGGCTTAACTTTGATTCTTGATACAAAAATCTATTATCAGGGAATTTTTTGAATCGCATTATAGCAGTGTTGTCACGGGACAGCTTTGGACATGCCTTTGGACAATCTTGGACATTTTTATTAAAATAACCTGTTTGGACACTAATTAAAAATGTTTAGAATTCTCGTATATTTATTTAATTTTTTAATAGTAAAAGAGTTTGGACTTGGACATTTGGACAGTCGAAAAAGTGTTTGGGCATCCAAAATGTCAACACTGCATTATAGTAAGACTTAAGAAATTTTTAAAAAATGGCGTATATATACAAAATTTATTTGATAATCGAAAAAGAATAATGAAGTTTTTTGCTATATTTTTAAAGTTGATAATTCCCAAACATTACTAGTTCTTCAAAAAAAAAACTATCTTATTTGTTCTTATTTTAATTGAAATACATGTATATTTTATATCATGTAATTCGTTAAACAGAAATATTCAAAAGAAAAACAATTAAAACTGTGAATTTGATATATCCACAGCTTCGTAATAGTTCAGTTAACGAGTCCTACGATAAAACGTACAGTTCATACACATATCGATATATGACAATACGCATTTGTATTCTGTACTACTGAGTACGTATTAGAATAACGCATACGTATACGAATCAAAATACATGTACATGTATAACAATAAAATGATAACTATAACAAGTAACGACTATACTGTATATAACCCTAGTTGTGTAAAGGGTGCATAGACCCAATGTTTTGATGTTATTTGTAAAATATGCATCCTGAATACATGTAATTAAAGAAAACATTGTCGTGGGGAGTTTCGTGTGATTTTTACATACAATATTTGTGTTACGCTATATTGATATCGAATATTCTATGTCCGGAAAAATTCTAAGATAATAGAGATTATTGTTAAAGGTTAATTTAAAGGTTATTATTAGGGTTTGGGTTAGGGTTAGAGCTGAGATCAAAATTATATGCAAAATTGCCTTCCCAACATTTTTTTTAGTGCACATAGCTAGATTTTGACATCTGTTTCCCGTATTTTTACTATTTTTGTTTTTTTATTTTTCTTTCATTTCTTGTACATGCCAAAAATTTACGAAACCTCCCATGGCAATGTTTTCTTTAATTATCCAGGATGCAAACTTTATATACGTACAGTATACAGTATAATCGTTACTTGTTATAGTTGTTATTTTATTATTTTATTATTATATTTTGATACATACAGTATATAGTATAATTTGTTGCATTATTCAAATACTCAGTAGTATACATTGATTTTTTCACCTTACGTCACTTCTTTAAGAACTTGTACTGTACGGTTTACCATAACACTGTGTCATTTAACTCGGTGCTAAAGTTTGAAAATTCGGGAAATTAGAAAATTACTAAGAATCTTCTGGAGCAACAAAATCAAATCTTAATAAAGTTGTATGTTTAAATTATACTCTATTATAATATTATAACGACTCTATCATCAGTACACAGTTTCAATTATCAATATTCTTAGATTATAATGTATCGACTTCTGAAGCTAAATCTTAACAAAATAACGTAGAAGGCAATGAAGTTATTCGTAATCATTAGTAGATATAGGCGGATTCATAAACGAACCATTTTTTTGATTCTTTATGTTCGGTTTAAGATTTAAGATTTAAGTTATATAATTCTTTTCCCAAGATTTCATGCTATAGTTTAAATAACAGTCCTTGTGAATTGATATCCTTCCGCGATCGCTTCCTTTACAAATACTTGTTAAATGCATTGGGATGAAAGGGAGGCTTGAATATTGGTTTGGCGTCGTTTGATCATTTAGTAACAGCTACTACGATGACTAGAATTTATGAAGAGAGAGCTATTATTAAGGATAGGACTCGAATTCATCATTATAATAGTTTTGCTGTTCGAACAGTTTAACCTTGTTATTGGTTTTTCAATTATGCTTTTCTCTCGTTTAGAATTTATTACTTTCAAATGAAGATTTTTGTGGTTTGTTACCAATTTAGAGACGAACCAAAATTTTGCTATATGTTCTTAAATTTCTCGTGTAATTTTCTTTTGATAAATGCATACATATATATAGATATATTTATTTTGTCATGAATGTTAACGTTAAATAAAAATACAGTACTGTATTTGTAAGTTTTTCTGTTACCGATATACAATTTTTAGATACAATAATACATGTAGCTTGCGGGATAATAACGTCACCGTCCTATTATGGATCTTTACATCAACTATTCTGATTGCTCGTTTTTCTAATAACACGATACCTTAATAATAGAATGCTTTCTAGTAAGATACACTTTATGCAATATATTAAACGATGCAATATTAAAACGCCCTAAATTGATAATTATAATGAAATTGCCTATAAAACACATCGTTTTGACGTATATTCCAAGTACTAAATTCAAAAGCACCAAATCAATTTTTCAATTTTATGGCAATAAAAATTATATTATCCAGATATGAGTCGAGAGCCCTTTAGAGTAATATAAAT